>JAGDQP010010594.1:25208-44153 GCA_022664845.1 Lepisma saccharinum | reverse complement strand
GATCTGGGGATTGGGCGGGCCAGGGGAGGTGTTGAACTTCATCCCGCCCAATCCCCAGATCTCAACATAATTGAACATCTGTGGTCCATCTTGGAAACACGACTCCGGCGACGATTTCCACCTCCATCCTCTCTCACAGAACTGGCCGATGCCCTGCACGAGGAATGGTGTAATATTCCACTTGCTACCATTCACGACCTCTATGCCTCCATCCCACGTCGCATCAAGGCTGTTCGTAAGGCGAAAGGTGGCCCGACACCATATTAATCTGGGAAAAAAAAAAAAAAAAAAAAAAAAAAAAAAAAAAAAAAAAAAAAAAATATATATATATATATATATATATATCTGACAGCCACGCTAGTCTAGTTGTTACCGTCTCTGACTGCTGATCGTGCGATCCCAGGTTCGATTCCCGGATCTACTAAGGAAATTTTTCCAAGGTTTGAGGATCTGGAACGTTACCTACCCAGGATCGCGATGCAATTGGGGAACTGCTGTGAATAAAACACAGTGGCGATCATAGTTGGGAGCTTTGGCTCTCCTCTTCCAACACAACTGGCAAGCGTAGGATCAGTAGACCAATACGTCCCTCCGGGAGAGACCTCACCCAGTAGTAGATTCAATATGGCTGTGAATTATATATATAATTATATATTGTAAGTACATTCCTTTCCTTTCTATTAAAGTATTACCTTTTCCTTCCACATTTCTTTCCCGAACTTACACGCTGTACAGTTGCCAATTTATCCACGCTGCAAATCGATGCGCAATATAACAGTCAACTGTTCTCTAAATTCGATGCGTCGTCCACGACGTGGCGCGACTGTCGTCTTAGTCTTTTATTCTACTCACGTATGTGTCTGTTACTCTCCGAGCAAGAAGAAGGTGAAATCACCGAAATATTCAAGATTTCTATTTATAAGTGTTAGTGTGTGCGTATGTTCACCTATAGAACAACAAGCTGTAAGTAATCCCTTTTTCTTCACATAATTTTACCTTAAATTGCCCTCTCGGCTTTCCTTTGTGTTAGTGGTGGTAAAAAAGGTAGAAATAAAGGTTACTTAATAGCAGAATACTGAGACAGGCGTGTCAAAAACTTCATAAACACAATAGAAAGGCGGCAACGTTTCGCAAAGACGTTTTCAATGGTAGGACATAAAATTGACAGAGCGGATAGGTGCGGGACTTGCGTTAAGGATACGCCATTTTGCAAACTCATATATATTCGTTGAGCTTGCAATAAATAAGATTAGTAACTTAGGAATCTTGCTTTTGCTATGTTACAATAGATATTGTTATGTGATTACTTTGAGATTTACATACTCCACATTTTCGAACAGATTCGTACACCGCCTGACACAAATGTTTCCAGGCCTCTGAATTGAATTTTACAACCAAACCAAAATGATCCATAAATACAGGTTGATAAATGTCATTATCTTCAAATATACTCCAGAAAGTATATAAAGTTAACAAACACCCAATCTACTCGCCCCACGATTCGAAAATAATATCATGAATAAACACTACGATTAGAATATTTGGTTTTTGAACCATTCGTTAATTGGAATGATTTCAGAACTTAATGAAAGGAAACACTACGAACACATCACTCTCGATAAACTATCACTCACAAAGCACTTGCCGCTCGTATCACCAAACCACAGAATAATGATCATTTTGTAATTCACGAGGAAAGGTCCTTATTAAAGAAAGCTTCGCAAAGATGATTTTGGGTTTGCCCGCTAGTGGCGCAGTTAGTACAAAATAATTTGTTCTATTTGTGGTGTATGATGGTTGGGTTTTCTCACTCTCTGCAAAAAAAATTCCTGGCTTTGTTTCTCTATGCATACTTTAGCCTGGAATATGACCGGATCTAAAATATGATATGCCTCATGTCTCAGGAATTTTTCTCCCCCTCCTGAAATTGTAGAAATTGAACACTGCTTATTAATACTCAAAGAGCTAGCCCCAAATCTTCAAAAATAGTGTTGATATGTGTTTAATTCTCAATTGTAGAATACAGGTAAAGAAGGGGGATTTCTCTTAAAATGCATTTTAAAATCTAACTCTCCCATATATTCCCGTGTATTTAATATTTTAAAAATGGCGCCAAGTTATAGATTATTTAAGCTTTTGGATTGAAACTTTTCTAACAGTTGCCTGTCATTGTGTAGTACTTGTTAGAGGTGGAAACTTTTTTTTTTAAATTAAAATTATGAATATTCCTCCTCCTTTTTCTGTACTCTTCAATTGTCAATTCGGAGAGAAAAGCTTCATGTAAGAAAATGATATCGATATGAAACTTTTCACGCTAAATTAGCCTTGGGGTGGTCAGGAGGTTACGCGTGGTCAGGGGTTCTTTTCAGTACGCGTGGTCACGTGTTCAGTTCCTGCAAGAGTCCATTGAATGAAATGGTTCCGAGCCTACTTTACCAAAAAACTGTAAGTTTCATCCTTACTAGCTTACCAGGTCATTGAGGACGTGAATAACAATTCAATCAATTAAAGCCAGGAACCTCGGTCGTGCGCATATGCCAACAATGGTGAATGAAACTTTAGTATAAGTTTCTATGCTTTCCAGATACGAATACTCTTGAAGCCACAGTTAACTTGTTGACCATCATCATATAAATGAAAGTACGTATACACCTTCTATGTCATTTCGTTTTTTTTTTGTTTTTTTTTTTGTATCTTATGGTGTCTTGTTCAAATTTGTACTGACATTTTCTTCCAGACACAATTATTAGGCCAGTTTCGGTAGTTTTTTTTACAGTGTATGGGATTCCAGATACAACAAGAAATGTTTCTTTTATTGTACATTCTTTCTCAAATTAAATATTCTTTTTCTCAGTTTGAAATTCATTGTTCGATGGTTGGGATTTTCCCCTCTTTGCAAAGATCTTCCCTAGTTCTGTTTACAGATATATACTTCTAGCTTGTGATATGGACCATCCCAAAATACCGTATAATACATATCTCACTAACTTTTCTCCCTCTCAGAAAACTGTACAAATCGAACACTGGTTTTATGTACGAATTTAGATTTTTTTTTTCATTTTTTGTAAGAACTCGATGGAATCATATAATCTAATGCCTTGGCAACAGTGATATTTTGCTTGCATTCTGCATATCCGAGAATGAAAGTAACATTATCAGACTAACAAGGATATGGAATATTAAAATTATGTAGATAATCAGAATAGTTATGATATAATAGATGAAGTGTAAATGATTATATTAGCTAATAACCCACATAGCAAAATGACGTCCCAGGGATATCTGACGGATCTCCTGGCAGGATATCGGGACGTCCGTAGGACGTCCTGTTTAAGTCCCGTTTACATCCATGGGAGGTATAGTTATAATTTATCCTTCGTATAACTATACGAAGGCATATCCTTCGTATAGTTATAATTAATTAAATAATAATAATAGTAAGGTCGATTGAATTTATAGAAATTCCAGGTAGGTAATCCCGCACAGCTTTCCGGGGGACATCCAGGGGACCTCCATACGGGATGAACTGTTTGTATTGCCCACAGAGTTGTCCTTAGGACATCGCTATGGGAGCAGGACCATTCTGACGGTAATGGGATCTAAATGGGACGTCCCTGGGACGTACTCTGCGATGTGGGAACAGAACAGATTTGAACTACTAGGCTATGTCAGCCATTACCAAATGAAGACTATAATAACAAACCGGTCTTACAATAAATACTCTCTTGCAAATGATAAAGAGTGGGACTCGAAATATTGTGTAACTATTAGTGTTAGAATGCATCCCAAGAGGAGTCAGCAACAATGAATTAATAGTCATTATTGTTTTTCTCTATATGATTATTTACCCCCATGAGGAAAATTCGGCGGGCCTCCGGTGGCCCGCCAATATGGTTGGTGGGCCACCGGCGGCCCGACGAGTTTTCCTCATGGGGTAATAAATCCTGAGAAAGAAGAAGAAAAGCACTTTTGTTGTTGCCAAACAGTGAGTGTTCTTAGTTTGTATCGATTACGTTGGACATCTTATGAGAAATGGATAAGGACCACATTAGCAAGTATCTTCACGAAGATGAAGATTTTAGTGGTACCTAATTTGGAAATCTTCTAACTGAATCTAGGATAGATCTAAATCTGCAAGTGACTTCCAAGAATATGTAAATACAGTCTAAAATAATGAACAAAGGACTTTTCAAGTATCACAGCTCACTTCATCAACCATTCAGGGTGGGAAAATGTCAGTTCATCTTCTCATAGATACAATAGGTACTGATGGGGAAAAGAAGAAAGATACAAAACACATGTTCGAAAGGAAAAACCTAACTTAAAAGGGAGGAAATTTGATGATTAAGTGAAGACCCCCCCCCTCCCTTTCCTTTAAAAATCCTTTCATGTACAGAAAAAATTTAAACAAGAAGCACTGAACCATGTATTTATTCATTTGCAAACGTGAGCACACAAATATTTAATTTTGTATAGTATTTTTTCTTTCCACCATGTTAAAAAAAAAAAAAATAGAACTGAATAATTACAAAATTGTGTATAGACTTGTATATGTATATTGTACATAATATTGTATACTGTATTTCAGTACATAAGTCAACAATGTACATATTGCGTGTGTGTGGAAATGTGTACAGTGGTCAAAGTTTCTTTACTATACAAATGCACATAGTCTTGAAGCTACATTAGAAACAATGGTCTCCATCCTTAGCTGCCGTCTTTCTGGAAGCATATTTATTTTGCGATTGTACTTCTTAACCAAACAGAAAATACAATCTTAAAAATTAAATTCAATGTACAGATAAAATTTCTACCCCGTAACTTACATCTTAAATCTCTTCTTCTACTATGGTACTTTCCCCTTTCTACGGAAAATTTCAAAAATCTTTCCTCTACCTGAAACTACAGCTATTTCAAGCGTGGCTGATTTGAGACTTACCAGCAGTCTCCCTATCCTGTCTAAAGCATATGATACATCGTTCATTACCAAACATTTTGCCTCATAAACACTAACAAACTTCAAAAGAGTTTGCAAGCAGGATCAGGTATCAGCAGAGTTATGAAGCACATTACGGATGGCATTCGCTGGCTCATGGATCACAGAAAAAGAGTTCGGATTGGTGCTACAATATAATTTACCCTGGAACTTAGAAAATCTTATGTATCAATCTCTCTGTGCACTCAAGCGTCTACATAAAAAAAAAAAAAAAAAATCAATTGAAGCGACTACAAGTTGTTTTGCGAGTGCCAAATAATTGACCTTTCCCACACAGCACAATCACGTTAAATAAACGTTTATTCAACTTTTTCTTAAATGTTTAATAAACGTTGAATTTTGGTTGAATTTACGTTGATTCCACGTTTATACAACTATCGGATTAGTATTCTAAGAAATGTTGAATCTAGTACTTCAGTCTTCAGTACGATACAAGTTTAGGGTTGATTCCAGGAAAAATCCTTTGATTACAGGATTTTAACCTGGAATCAACCCTAAAATTGCAATTTCAATTAAAGCATATCGTACTGAATATTGAAATACTAGGCTTTGGTCCGGGAAGCTTACATTATTCTGTTCATCTGCACAGATTTAAATATTCTTTATAAGTAGGGATTTGGGGGGAAAGGTACGAAATTTGTCCTGAAAGTTAAATTTTACTTCTCCTCAAACGTCACAATCCAACAATCCGGGCGGGTGCGATTCCCGGTGGGAGAAGTTGAAACAATTTTACCTAGGCCGTAAGTCCCAGAGGTCGACCCGTCTCTGAAAATATTATATAACACCTAATGAAGTTTAAGCATAAAACTATCACTGGAAATTGTTTCTGTAGGTTAGGAGAACTCACAGACATTCAACGTTGAATGAATGTTTAATCAACGTTGTGCTTTCCACCGTTTTAGGTTTAATGGTGGAAGCACGATTTATTTCAACGTTTAATAGACGTTTAATACTGGTCATTCTTTAAACGTTTATTAAATTACGTTGATAAAATATATAATTCAACGTCACCAAATACAACGTTGGCAAAATTCAACGTTTATAAAACGTTAATTCAACGTTGTGTGCTGTGTGGGTTATCTCAAGCCATTGTTTCTCTCACTCTTGATTATTGTGACGTAGGCTAATCTAACCTCACGGAAGAATTAGCACGACAACCTTAAAAGAGTCCGGAATGGCTATATTCGATTCAACCATCTTTCTTTTTGCTTCAGAAAACGCCACTGGCTTCGCCCACGCGAGCGCAGAAACCGTTCAGAAACTTATATTTGTATATCAAGTGCTTAGATTGCAACAACCTCGATATCTCCTCTCATGTTTTAACTACTTACAAGCATTGAATACTAGATCTAGCAACTCCAACCTATACATCTTCATGATTAGAAATTTTTCACGCGATTCTGCACTGCCTCCTTCAGGAACCTGTGAAATAGTCTACCATATGAAATAGTATACCTTTATTGACTGATTCTTTACCGTAGGAACCAGTGATTTTCTTGTTTATTAAATATGGCCTTTCTGTGCATTCCTGTAGCACGATGTAACATTATGTCTTATTTCCTATTAATGACCACATAACATACTGTATGTGACTCACACCGCCCTCTTTGACATATTATGTACCGGTACATAGCACGGTAGAAAATGGTCATTGTTACTTTAAGTGAAGATTAAGTTAATTTGTCCCTTAGTGTGTGGTTATTATCTTGCGTGTTCGATTTTTCTCTATTCTTTTTGTGTGTAAATGAGCGTATGTGTCTTGGACTTATGCTGCCTTGTATTTTACACTTTGTATTAAGATTAGATCCTCAATTTTTACACTATCTGATGTACGATGGTTGAATGGTAGAAAAGGTTCTAACTGCCATATGAGATAAGACAAATTAAATAAATTTAAGAGAAAGGATGGTGGGATATAATTACCAGATGTGGAATAACTTGAGTACCAAGAAGTGGCACTTTTTTTTTCTTTTTGCCTCATGAAGGAGAAACTAATATACCTATTACGTAATCTAAAAAATTCCAAACTTTATACTGTGTTAATCAAATTTCCTCACTTTTTACATATTTCCTTTCCTTTTAACACTTTTCAAATTTCCTCTTTTCTATAGGAGGAAAAAAACGCCTAAAAAACCCACATTAATTCTTGGTAATCCTGATGATCAAAATTGACAAGCAAAGTACAAGGGCTCGACGCGACAATGGCATCATAATTGTGCTTGGTTGTCGAACATGATCAGCCTACTTTCAATATCGAATTGTCTAAGCTAAATATTACAAGAACGGGAAGTGAAAATAGTTTTAAGTGAAGTTTTTTTTTCCGCTTTGGAAAGGAGGGAATGAAGGGGTGGGGGGACAGAAGTAACATGCCTTCATTGAACTATAAATGTAATTGCAAACCAAAATCTCTATCTATAACTAAAGAAAAACGAATATTATACACCTGGTAAGTCACACAAAAACCTTATCTACACTTTCTCTTACTATCAATCTGATGATTTCTTCCGTGATTTGACACGTCATCAGAGCTAGGTCAGTAATGGTGGTGCACTGGTACGTGTAGGGTCTTCATCCTAAACTAATATAATTAAGATTTTTATATATTCCTTCATGATTGTCGAAAAATAACACTTAATATCTTATACGATGCTAACCTTTTCCTTACTCAGTAAATACTTACCTCTCTGATGATCAGATGCTCCTTGATTTTTACCAAGTAGTGCTTCTGTTTTTCCTGTATCTTCTCCCTCCAGCTGTGTAATGGCACCTTGTCTGCGCAAGCGCTATTCGCAGGGACGCTTACTTAGCGCAAGCGCAGTAATTATTAAGCATTGTGCACCAGCAGGGCGAAGTTCAGAATAATGTGTACAAGACGCCATTTTTTGCCCTTAGTTGCGATTAAGAAATCGGGATTTCCCTCTGTTCAGTGTTGCCAAATACGTAAGAATAGAAAACAAACTCACTCGAATTATGCGTGAGAACGAATTATTGTTATGATGCATGGGAAGTACCTGGACTAGTACAATTTATGTAAGTGGGTAGATTTAATTGTAAATGTTGGAATTACATTTACAGTTACCGACAAAATATCCCCCCCCCCTCATGTACATTGCAAATTAAGGGGGTTAATTCCAACTGTTTGAACTTTCCACTACAACATATAAAACATGTTATTGATCATATTCATCTTGACAATTAAAAAAAAATAGCCAATGTTATGAATTGGGAACAAATCCAGTTTAGAGTAACCACGGTTAAACTAAATTATTCTTACCAAATTTATTATAAACTAACTTAAGTTGAAATAACCCAAGTTAACAAAGTTTTTTTGAAACAAATAACAAACAAAACCATAAGAAGTTGAGTAGCCCCGCGAGGGGCTATGCTTACTCTAATCTGGAACAGAGCAATGGATGTTATTGTTAAAAGTATCTTACATTGACCTCTGAAATTAAGCACATATTGATTGATTTTTCTTTTTATCAAGTTTCCATGGCCCTTTTCTCTATTTTTTTTATTTTTCAACAAACTAATGGAACAAGTCATATAATTGAATTAATTATTTCGAGAAGACCATTTCTCCATAATTTTGCACAGTCAGAGCTTTCTATAAAATTAGGGCTGCCAAAAATATCAATGCTGATTCTGAAACAGAATGGAAAATTCGGGATATCGTAGGGGAATCGGAGTCGAAGCCCCGAGTGTATGATCGAGATTTTTTTTTTTTTACATTGAAACAGAATGTAAAATAATAATACAGTAAAATATTTCTGTAAGTCATTAAAGTACAAAAAAATATTCTCAATTCGTTTACTATTTTCATTTACCATTTTTATATGTTCTTATTGTTATTAGACAAATGCCAATTCCGGTACCTTAACGTCCCGGACATAGTTTAATCTTTACCTCGACAGGAGAACGTATTCCTGGTCAGTCCCGGTCAATACAGGAGATTTGGCAGCCGTACATATAATGGATCTACTCATGGTAATACACATTCTCTCATAACATATATTATCAGCATAGTGTGACGTGAGACTAATAGAGTATTTTAGAATATATTAATTCATTTTCCATTTCTCAGTTTAATACGAAGGGAGCAGGAGCGTTTTCCCCACTAATTGAAAAAGTTGCGGGACCTTAATTGAAAAGGCACCTAGTCCCGATAGACACCAAGCACCATTTCAGGCATCAGTAGCAAAAGTTGGGAAACCTTATAAAACAGTAGTGTCTCAATACAGAAAGCCCTATTAAGACGGAGCCATTCTCGCGCAGGCGTACTACTCCTTAAATAGTAGATATTACTCCTTAACCGTAAATAAGAACTGACAAGCGGCTGATCTCCAATTGCCAATTTGGTGTATTGGTAGCAGGTCGGAAAGCTAATACGGAGAACCCGGGATCGAATCCTGGTGTGGTTTTGTTTGTAATTTTTATTTTAAGAAAAATAACTTTTCTCTTTTTTTATATACAGGGTTTGTTTTAAATTAGTTATACAAAAGTAACCCTTAATTGTGAAGAAAGTTTATTTGTAATAGAAATGTTTTATATATTCATGAATACTGCATATCTTCAAGTTTTCTTGTCGCACGTCATTTGCTTCCAGTTGTTAGTTTCAGACGGCGCCACTGGAGGCGCAAGCTTTTGTTTATCTTCTCTAATACAGTCTACCTCAATCGTGAACTAACGACTTGTATTGGTCGTGGTGGAACGATTTCGTGGCCACCTCGTTCGCCTGATTTGTACACATGGATTTCTCTATCTGGGGGTTACATTAAAGAACGTGTGTTTGTTCCCCCTCTTCCCAGCAACGACGACGAGCTGCGGCTTCGGACAAAGCAGCTGCGACCATCTATGCAGAGATGCTTCAAAGAATTTGGGAGGAAATCGAATACCACTGAAACATTTGCCGTGTGATGAAAGGATCACATATTAAACACTTGCAGAGAAAATCTGAAGATATGCTGTATTCGTTTATATATAAAGCATTTCTGTTACATTTTCTTTACAATTACTTTTGCATAACTAATTTATAGAAATCCTGTATATACAAGCATTAGGAAATTAAATAAATTTAGTATGCAAGGGTACGTGGAGGTTAGGTTAGTCAGGTACGGTGTTTTTTTTTACTGCACACTCGATTAAATCGTATTTTTTTTAACCTTTCGAAAATAGGACTTTCTACGTTGAGACGCTAGTTATAAAACTGCTTTGTTCGTCTGTCTGTCGAAAAGGTTCACCTCAGGAACTACTACCCAGGGCAAGCAAGGTGACTGAGGTGTCGTTCGAAAACTCTCGGCGAAACTTTTCCCAACTACATATAAATAATCCAAAACGGACGCTCGCTGCTGACGCCTGGTGGTAGCACATAATAAAATGTTCAGTCCTCTGATTCAGATTCCACCTCACTTGTATTTCTAGAATGCTCCATTTTACACTTGACATTTTGGAAGGTTACGAATTACGCTGGATCCGATTGAAAAATATTCTTGGAAGTATCTTTCCTTTTCACTTCATTAAAAATGTTAATAGTGGAGAAATAGACCTTTCCAAATGACTGATTAAATTATATTAAATCATAATATTGTTCAGTGTCAAAGTTTTTTGTCCTACAAGGTAGGACATCTTATGTAGGCTAATATAAGATTATATGAAGGTGCAATACAATAGTCGATTACTTGAATACCATTACGTCAATGATTTAAACCTTCAAATGATATTACATAACATGTTAGATTAACACAATGAAATCCACAACGTGTAATTGAGGTCGAGGAACATGGCACAGCAAAATTTGAAAAAGAAAAAAGGGGTTGGTATAAACATGTAGAAGGACTCTGTGTAGCAGACGAAAAGATTTTGTAAAATTTTTATAACAATACTTTCAGCAAATTTCTCTTGAACTTTGCTATCGATTTTCAATGCGGCTTTCATATAATATAGAATATTTTCCCTGAAAGGCACAACAGAAGTTCTAAATCCGTTAGAGACGTAAGAAAGTTATCAGCAAAATTATTAATTAATTAAATAAAATTAATTTTTATTTATTTAATTTTTTGTACGCTGTACAAGAATCTATCTGAAATCTGACACGCAATAACTTTTAGTCTCCACGAGACTTCCAAAGGTCCTAGCGTCCTCTCCTGTTGCTGGACTACTGACAACATAGAGAGACTTTCTTTAAACTCCAAGATCCGAAAATATAGCACCAGTTACGCTTGTCATTTTAATTAGATTGTATACAGAAAACGAACGTGCTACCGGAAGGAAAACAGTTATCATTTACTGAATTGAGTCTTCTAAATCTAAAAAGATGTCTCTCCATGTCCAGATTTTAAGTTACAGATTGTTTCTATTCAAGTTGGGTAAGGTCAGTGATTAACATGGGGAGCAGGATATTTCCATTATAAAGACAAGATACTACGTCTACCACCACACAACTGAATCAACCCACATTCATATCTGACACCTTTTTATTGCCTCGAATGACCTTCAGGAAATTACTGTTAAAAAGTTCACCAAAAAGATGATACTTGCAGGTCTGAATGAAACATCTGAATTTATCCTTAAGCTGTGTATTTATCCTATAGTACGGAAATTTCCAATGAACCATTTAAGCAAGGCACCTAGTTAAATTCTCTAGCGGGATGAGCCTTAGATGTCTGAAGACCATAAATAAAATTCAATTCAATTCAATTTCTTTAAAGGATTTATTAATAAAGCCTTTATACGAGGGTCACGACTGTCCTTTAATGATGACACCAAGAAAACATTTCCGGAGGCTACAGTATTTCATTTGAAAACGTCGAGAAGCTGACAATTTGATGATAAATGTATAAAATAAAGAGTACTGATAAAACTGGGGGCTATAAGGGAACCTAAGGTAGATTTATAGGGGAAGCTTCAGTCCCTCTTAGTAGTCTGTAGCGCTGTCACTGGTCATGTTGTTAATTTCAGACCGGTTTGTTTATCATCTAAATTCTCAGACGATCAATTCCAAATGATCACGTGCAAAACAGTTTACTTATTATTAAAGACGCACTTCTTTTTTTTTTTTTTAAAAAAAAAAAGACCTGGATGAAAAGCAACTTTCGGCGAACATCTTTTTGATTTTAACAATACATTTGACCGCGTTGATCATAATATGTGACTTAATCAGCTCTACAGGTATGGAGTAGCAAATACATGGTTTCGATCCTGTTTATTTGACAGCCCATATAGGTACTCACACTACTACACCATCTTCATACGTGAAAAGAATTACGTCTGGACCGCAAATATATACAAAGGTAGAACGGGTGTTCCTCAAGGATCAGAGTTAGAGCATCTACATTCCTTCATTAGCCATGCCGCATACTAGGCGACTTTCCTCCAGTTTTACAATCGACCGCTAAGCTTCTAGCCAGCGCTAAGTTGAAGCCAAGTCTCACTTTGCGTACACAAAATATGACTTTGCCTCAGTTTAGCGCTGGCTAGAAGCTTAGCGGTAGATTGTGAAACTGGAGGTTAGTCGCACAAATAAAAAAAAATGAATCCATGCTTTCTCATGAAGCACCGCGCACTAGACGACTTGTCGCAGCGATACGATTTGGTCGCAGAGAGAATCATTTCCGAAGATGACTTGGAAGGAGGAGCCAAAATAGCTTTCCATGTATTCTTATGAAGCACATGGAAAGCAAAATAGCTGTCCCTTTTTGTGTGACATATGAGGAACTGAGCAAGGAAGAAAAAGTCAGGAATATTGTTTAGAAAAATTATTTTGAAATATTTCTCATACAGTAAATTTGATCAATACCGAGTGGCTAACATCTTTGGCTTCTGTTCATTCCATTTTTATGTGATTATGCTAACTTCATGACAGAGCTGAAGACAATTTTTTGCATCGTGGAGCAAAGCCCGTCTCCCTCCCTCTCTGTATATATGTGCAGTTTTGCAAATCATTATGAATTATTATTACTTAAACCATATTAGAAGAATGAAATTCCAGAAATGATACCTGTCATTTCTAGGAAATTGAAATAATTTTGGGAGAAGAAATCTAATATATCTTCAGTTAAAGCCTCAGAGAATAAGATTCTTAAATATTGAGGAGGAAAGGCATACGTAGCGAAGAATCAAGTTTTAATTTTTAGTTGCGGAAACATAAAGATGTTCGACACAGAAAGATTTATAGTAGATATGGAGAAGAAGGAGTGCTTGTGGAAAATAAATAGCAGTGATTATAGTGATAGAGATATGAAAATAAAACCGTGCGGCCGTGGCTCAGTGGTAGAGCGTTGGCGTTCATTCGAGAGGTCGTGGGTTCAATCCCATTAACGGGCCATCCTAACTGAGGTTTTACCAGGGCTTTTCCTCAGTCACCCCAGGCGAATGCCAGGATGGTACCTTGACTTTGTTTCTTTCTGACACCTTCCCGCATCCTTTCTCCTCCTCTATCTCGGCCTGAGCCTCAGATACCTAAAGGCCTTAAATAAAATTCAAGATGAAAATGAAAGCTTGGAACGAGATGATAAAGATGACAATTCATACCACACTGAAGTTTTTTTTTTAAATTTATTTACGACTTTTGGCATATAAGGCTCAGGCCGGGATAGGAAAGAGGAAAGGATGCGGGGTGGAGTTGGCCAAGGCGAAATGGAGAGGATGGCACCATCACAACATTTGTCTTATGTGTCTGAGGATAAACCCTTGAAAAACCATAATCTGGATAGTCGGCCGCTGGGATTGAATCCAGAATCTCCCAAATGGGAAGTGAACTCTCGACCATTGAGCTACAGCTGCTGCTCGATATTGAATTTTCTTATAGGTAAAGCAGAGAGTGTAGGTTATTTATTAAGTTGTATACTTATATGTATAGGCATGCATTTGGTTTGCCATAATTTACCAATTAAATAATTTGGAACAATTCAATTGCCCAAATGTCAATGTCCTCTTGTTTAAAGGATGAACTCATTTTCCCTATCGTAGCCTCCTTTTATCTTGTAACTAACGCTGAGCATAACATTTGTATGGTGATAATTATATTGCCTCTGTCCAAACTGGTAGCAGAATGAACGAGAAGCAGGTGTAATTATAAATAGAGTGACCAAGTCACCTAGTGTGCGGCAGGGCCTATTGAATTAAATTTATTGCTTTCCATCGACAGCACATAAAGCGGCATAGAAATATCATTCAAATAAATGTCAAAATAAAAATAATAAAATTTATACCTTAAAGAGAAAGTTACATATAATAAATTATACAAACGCACTTGAAGTTACAATAGATTCGTTAAACTTGATGTTAGGTATTTCTCAGTGGAATAAAATGTGCCATTTACTAATATAGTTTTAAATGCCAGTTTAAATTTCTTGTCTAGAGGTATTTCTTACTTTTGGTGGTAAATGATGATACAGCTTTATTTCTTATGGTGATAGATTTTGAAACAGTTGACACTTTGGTTCAAATAAATATCCCCTCTTTCATTTTTATTTTATTTCTTCACACGTTTTGAGATAAATCGGCTTTAAAGTTGCAGAGGCGCTAGTGTTAGTTATTTTTAAACAAGTAACAGTTAACTGATTCCTGATTAGATTGGATTAACTGATTAGGATTCCTATTACAGACATCGTTTCACATAGATTCAGATAGTTTTCTTTCTTTTTATTTGCACTGAACCACTTGATTTCAACATTGCCTTTGTAGAACAAAGTGTATACAATAGAAATTAGTACAGATTAGCACTTTCGTTTGTTTCTAGCTTGTTCCCACATAGCAAAATGACGTCCCAGGGATATCTGACGGATCTCCTGGCAGGATATCGGGACGTCCGTAGGACGTCCTGTTTAAGTCCCGTTTACATCCATGGGACGTATAGTTATAATTAATCCTTCGTATAACTATACGAAGGCATATCCTTCGTATAGTTATAATTAATTTAATAATAATAATAGTAAGGTCGATTTAATTTATAGAAATTCCAGGTAGGTAATCCCGCACGGCTTTCCGGGGGACATCCAGGGGACCTCCATACGGGATGAACTGTTTGTATTGCCCACAGAGTTATCCCACGGACGTCCTTAGGACATCGTTATGGGAGCAGGACCATTCTGACGGTAATGGGATCTAAATGGGACGTCCCAGGGACGTACTCTGCTATGTGGGTTTCATTATCCGCCAGAGGTGCTGTAATCTGTTTACGCACGTGCGCAAAATATTTTGACATCTGCAATCAGATGATTTCATTGTTGCTTCTCTAATGAGTTCAAGACAGCTGTTGTTGCTTTTCTCTATTGTTTCGCAACAATAGCAAGTGCGTTACCAGACTTTGATATGATGCATATTGAGTTACTAAGTCATCGAGAAGAGAAAAATATGTAATAGCGAAATTGCTAGACGGCTTTGGATTGATTATAAACAGTCGGAAATGGGTTAAAAGGTAAACAGAATGTCAAGTTTGAGGTATTGATGCGGTCGCAGAAAAGAAAACCAAGTCCGTGTTGTGCAGGACAATGAAAATGGTAGCAATACACAAAAGGAAACTGAGTTCAAGGCAGATTGCTTCTATGATGGTACAAGACCTGGGACATAATATATAACACCAAATAGTGCTAAGAGGCCTTTCTGAAAAGAATATTACGGAAAGAGAGACTGGAAAAAGGTACATTGTCAAAAAAAGCACATTTAGTACAGATAAGGGTTCGGTGGCATACGTATGAACATTGGACAACTGAGGATGGGAAGAGTGCAATTTTCTCAGATCAAAAGAGATTTACTGTGTTTGGTGATGATGCTGGTTTGAAACTGTGGATGGAGTTAAAGAAGCATTGTGTTGTGGATGCGAAGTTCAGTGAAAGTGTAATGATGGGGGAAGGAATATTTCCCAAAGAGGACGAATGAATTAAGATTTCAATAGTAATAATCGATAGACTAGCATACTGTGAAATACTTTAAAAAAATGGGGTTTGAGTACAGATATGGAGGATTTCACTGTGCAAACCTTGCACAATTCATATTTCAGGATTATATTGCTAGTTTGTCAACGATGTAGGGTTGTACAGCAGTGTATTCCAGATCTGGTCACTCAGCAGTTACACTGGCACCCCAATTCACCTGATATGAATCCCATTGAGAATTTATGGTTGTTTATGGCTTCAAAACTTTCTAAATATTGCTCTTCTAGTCAAAGGAAATAATGTATAAATTTGTTCATGCTTGGCATCACAAAATTTAGCTTAGGACACGCCAGAAACTTTCTAGAGTCAATACCTCAAATAGTTCAAGCCCTCAAAAAGGCTCTAAGTGGATACACAAAGTACTAAGTCTAACTAATTTTCATCTGATATTAAGCAAACTTAATGTATAATAATGTTTTCTCAATGCAACAATCAAATACTGACCCCTTATAATAACTTTAATTAGGTTAGTTGTCAGTCTAATTTTCATTCGATAAAACCTATCGGTATTTTTTTAAAACCAAAGTGTAATAACGTGTTCTGTTCTGTGATTGATAGAAGTTTAACTGTCTGTACTCGTCTGTACTGCATAGATATCTAAATGCTTTTTTGAATTCTGCTTGTCGTTTCCATATCGCCGATAAGGGTCTACTAATAGATTTAGTCAGGTAAATAGCTCACAGAAACTGTTTCTATTCTTTGTATGATATGATTCCTTGAATTTCCTTTTTGAATTGGAAAAATTTAATTAACTCATCTGAACCTCCCTCAAACGCTATGTCGTATCTTGTAAAAAATCTATCCATTGGGTGATGCGCACGCGCCGTGAACGACGCATGGGATATGTGAAGGTAGCGCTCCACATATTCTCGACCTACGGTACTAGGTGAGATGGGGTGGTCAGTCCCACGCTCGACCGCCTTTACATTCCCAAATGCCCAGGAATACCAAAGCGTGGTTGAGTGCACCTCAGAGCGCCAGGCATGGGAACACTACGAGAAAAGGATCCAGCGTCCTGCCGTGGATTTGAACCCGGGCCGCCACATTTGTAGTCAGTCACGCAACCGCCTGAGCCATGATAGATTTCGTTTTTTTTTATTCGTACCAAGGACATGATAATGTACACGATCAAAAATAGCTTTTTTACAGCGTTCTTCTATGTAAGTATGACATTTGATTTAATTATCAATTTAATGAGTAAGAATTTAGAATGATCTACAATTCTACATAATAACTGATCAGTCTTTTAATCGTGATTGATCTTTAATAGTGACCAAACTCTTTAGCACATAATCGAGGCAACAACTTTAGAGAACTGAGATGATAAACACATCCGTCTGTAATTATCAACACTGTACTTCTTACCCAAAGGATGATTAGTGAAATCTTTAATATATCTTTTTGGAAAGATACCTTCCTTAACATAATTCATGTAAAATGTCGGCAAGCGGTAGTGCTATTCAGGCATTCATTCCCGACCTGTAGATTTTTTTTAATATATATGATTTCCTAGGGTGCACCAGAGGAATGGAGATTGAATTAGTTGCCTTGTGGAGATAGGCTTGATCAAAGTGTTGCCAATTTTGACGCCATTGTACAAGAGTGTAAATTGAAATATTTACAATATCGTAGGGATCATTGTTTTATTTTTGTAAGTCAACAATATTATCTCCAGATTGCTAGGTAAGGTATTGTATTTGTTTCTTGCCCAATAATTTCCCATGCGGGCTTCGTTTTGCTTTTTCCTGTGTTAATTCTGTGACTAAAATATAGTTTGTTCGCTTCTCTAATAGCCTGCTTGTAGATCATCTTGTAGTGAGGATGGTTATCCGGAAAAATGCGTGGTCGGATGTTGTTTGACTTATGATATTTTAACAGTTCCATGCTTTCGCAAGAAGTAGTTGTTTCCTTATTACTTTTTTTTGTTGTGCTACCAGTTTTTACCATTTTGTATGGAAATGTATTTGACCCAAGACGTTATGGTATTGGTTAGGAATTTCTTATAACAATGCCATCCTTGTTGTTATCCCGTACATTCTGAAGGCGAACGTTTACTTCAAAATGGCGATCATTCACGAACGATTTGATGGGGGATTGATAAAACACGATAACGCCGTGCCAATACAGCAACTGCAACCCAACATGCTTTTGCCGATGTGAAATGTTACCCTGGCTGGCAAGGTAAGCAAATCTTTAGCCAGCGAGTATGTGTGGGACATGATTGGATGTCAGTTTTGGGATTATCCGAAATGAACAACGGCCATTACTTATGTGACAGACCAGGTGCAGTAGGCGTGAAACACTACCTCACAGGTGACTTACAAGTTTTCTACCATGGGATGCATGCGCATGTGTATGCCAACACTTCAACCATGGGGTGCATGCGCATGTGCACGACAAGACTTTTAACATTGGATGCAAGTTCATGGGCATACCAAGACTTCTACCGTGAGATGGATTCTCATGTGCGTACCAAGACTTCTACCGTGGGATGAATGCTCCTGTGCATGCCAAGACTTCTACCGTGGAATGGATTTTCATGTGCGTACCAAGACTTCTACCGTGGGATGGATGTTCATGTGCGTACCAAGACTTCTACCGTTGGATGGATGCTCATGTGCATACCAAGACTTCTATCGTGGGATGGATGCTCCTGTGCATTCAAAGACTTCTACCGTGGGATGGATGCTCATATGCATACCAAGACTTCTACCGTTGGATGGATGCTCATGTACATACCAAGACTTCTACCGTGAGATGGATGCTCATATGCATACCAAGACTTCTTCCGTTGGATGGATGCTCCTGTGCATACCAAGACTTCTACCGTGGGATGGATGCTCCTGTGCATTCCAAGACTTCTACCGTGGAATGGATTTTCATGTGCGTACCAAGACTTCTACCGTGGGATGGATGCTCATGTGCATATCAAGACTTCTACCGTGGGATGGATGTTCATGTGCGTACCAAGACTTCTACCGTGGGATGGATGCTCATGTGCATACCAAGACTTCT
>JAGDQP010010594.1:0-25198 GCA_022664845.1 Lepisma saccharinum | reverse complement strand
AAGACTTCTACCGTGGGATGGATGCTCATGTGCATACCAAGACTTCTCCCGTTGGATGGATGCTCCTGTGCATACCAAGACTTCTACCATGGGACGGATGCTCCTGTGCATTCCAAGACTTATTCCGTGGGATGGATGCTCATATGCATACCAAGACTTCTTCCGTTGGATGGATGCTCCTGTGCATTCCAAGACTTCTACCGTGGGATGGATGCTCCTGTGCATGCCAAGACTTCTACCGTGGAATGGATTTTCATGTGAGTACCAAGACTTCTACCGTGGGATGGATGATCATGTGCATTCCAAGACTTCTACCGTGAGATGGATGCTCATGTGCGTACCAAAACTTCTACCGTGGGATGGATGTTCATGTGCGTACCAAGACTTCTACCGTGGGATGGATGCGCATGTGTATGCCAATACTTTTATCATGGGATACATGCTTACATTCAACGTGGTGTCGACCTGAGCCAAAGTTGCCTGAAGGCCTTACAAATTCAAATTCAGCGTACTGACTTCGGTGGTAACTAAGGCGGATGTAATTTAATTTGGACATGGATGCGCGCACATCCTGTAAGTTGTAACCTTGTATCAATGTAATGGATTGTTTACGTCAGACGTACTTCCTCTCTCTTCGGATGTTTCTTGTCCAAAAAAAATGAGGTAGCACCACAGGTTAAAGTTTCTGAGAAGAAATTTAAACAAGAATTTTGTTGTTCTTACCCAAAAATCTACATCGGACTCTTTCCATAAACAAGATCGTAGACATTGCAGACTAAACAAAAAAAATTCGAACGCATATATATTTGAATTGATTAGGAACAAAGTCCACAATTTTAATTCAAGTAAATAAAAGAAACATATATTAAAAACTATTTGAAGGGATAAACAAGGATGAAAACTGTTGGACTCCCCCGAAACCAAATTTCATGCACATAAAGATCATAGAATCGTGTAGAAACAAATATATTTATCAAACGACAGATATATTTATATTGAATGTATAAAACATTATTTCATTTTAAATAATTATCAGTCCAACTGAAACATAACAACATGTTTTACAAGTAACTTTTTTTTTGGTATAAATAATACAATGAAAATTTACAAAAATGTATACAATATATCAATACAAATCACAGAAATCACTACAAATATTTATGAACAACTCTACATACGATATATATATATAAGATGAAAATGTCACGAACACTCATACATGTACACTCCAGTCGTACACCGTTTTAAGATTCTTTTTTTTTGAACTTTAGCAATATCCATTGCTTTATAAATTTTCCTATTTTAAATGTTAAAAAAAACTTGGAAATAAAAAAGTCAGGAATGGCTTGGAGAAGTTTTATTTGACGCAATAAGAAACACATCTTCCTCCTCTTGAATGTGAACTCGAAGTCCTGGTTTCTTTTTCTTTGTTGATTGGACATTATCATGTTGTGGGGATTGAGTATTGCGATTAAGAAGATAATCCAAGTCGTGGGAGATCCGATCCAACATCCCTTCCATGTTTTCTGTGGATGTTGGTTTCTCTCTGCCTTCTGGCTGTTTCCTTTCCATCGTACTTGTACTCTGAACCGTCCATCCACTGCTTGAAGATCCGTCAGATTGTTCTTTGGACACCGAACTGGCCTGTTCATCAGATATGACACTTGATTGCTCCGATACATTCATCACGGGACACTGTTCCATCACACTTTCTCCACTTGGTTGTTGATTAGAACTGGCACTGAAATCAATCGGAATCTCAAGCTGAGTTACTTCAACCCTGTGTTGCTCCACGTCAACGCTACAAGTTAGAACAGCCGGCGCTTCTTCAAATCTTTGGGGAACAAGTTCGACACAAGCTCTGATCACTACTTCCGGAGAATCACGAATGTAACATCGTCCAGGTTCCGGTCTTAAAATTTCAGCACTATCTTTCGTTATGTAATGTCCTTTGATTTTCCAGTGTTCGATGCCTCGGTGGATCTTAGAAGGATCTTGTTCAATGTACTGCGAGAAAACATGAACACCGTTCACCTTTTCGGTTTCCTCCAATTGATTGCTTTCCTCCTTTTTATACTTCTTCGGACTACTATCATACTTTTCCAAATCGATATCAGTTTTCGCTGTTTCTTCATTGGTTTTGTCCTTATTTTGTGATTTTTCATCTTCGTCATCGTCTTGAATATACGTTTCTTGAGTATTTGGCATATCGCTGGCTGCTTTCGATTTGCTTGTCACTGAAATCTTGGCATCAGTATTCAAAAGCAGTTCTTCGACATCTTTGCCTTCTACGTCACTTTCCGCATCATTGAAATCGAAGGAAGGGTTGGTTGTAATTTCTGGTCTTGAGTAGCCCGCTGGAATTGCTAGGTTATCACCGTCACCGTCAGGGCCTCCAATAGCTTGTGGTGTGAACCCTGAAATAGATAGATTTATTACCTTCAGTAAGCATTACAGTTGACATTATATGTATAGATCAATATATTACATGGACATAAGAAATCAAACGGATATACATGACCAATACATAAAAAAGTACAGAACAATTTTAAACTGAACTACTGATATAGAATGGGGAATACTTTTAAATATGAAGAGCACAACAAACTGAAAATATATACAAAGGATAGATCATAGGAATATACTACGTTATAATTAAAATATCACGTTAACCAGTAAAGTTACATCACGTGAATGAATTCTAATCATAACGCTTGCCGGTTAGTTCCATAATAATCTCGTTGTGTAGAGTTAAAATTAACGCCAAGTTTCCAATCCCGCTCCGGGTTCACTTTCAAGGAACAGGGTCTTGACGTAAGTAAAAGGTGAAAATTAGGTTACTTTTTTTGAAAGACTGCAGTTGATTTTCCTCCTTCACAAACTGGCAACACTGGATTTACGTCACTTGACATATCGCCTCGACAATGCAGAGTTGACGATGTGAACATGGATGGAGATTAGTAAGTTTCTAGCCAGCTCCATATCCGTGTTGTACCTTTTACTTACGCCAAAAGTTTGTACCTTGAAAATGAACCCGAAGCTGACTCGAAAGCTTGGAATTAATTGTAATTCACACAACGATCTTATTATGGAATTAACAGTTAAGCCTTATATATCATTTACAGTATAAGTAAGAAGAAAAACACATTTTTAGAGAAAGCAAATACAATATACGCAATATATATAATACAAATTAAGTTTACTACCGATTTCAGTTTACAATTTATCTGTTAGATATCAGTTAACTGAATAGCAACAGAAAAGTTGGTCATTAAAAAGCACACAAGTTTACATTTAAATGAAGAAATATTCTAAATGTATCACAAGAAATCAGGGGAGCTTATTAGAGAAATTTAAGCAATTTTCATAAATACTTTTCGATCAATTTAGGGACAAACCGTGTAAATTTTCTGTTTGCCTGGTTGAGTTTATGGATATTTTTAATTATTTAATTAATCTAGAATACAGAAGGGGGATTAGGTCCTGTTACAGTGTATATTACTCCATAGAAATGAAATAATATTGAAATTACAATTTTACAGTAAATTTCAGACATCGCTTAGACTGCATAATAAGATCGTTGTGTGAACTAAAATTAATTCCAAGCTTTCGAGTCAGCTTGGGGTTCATTTTCAAGGAACAAACTTTTGGCGTAAGTAAAAGGTACAACACGGGAATGGAGCTGGCTAGAAACTTACTAAAGTAGATAGATAACAGAGTACACAAGTATAGGTTGAAACATATCAAAATCTAAAATTCAAAATATTTTTACATGTATGTTAAATTAAAAAAAGTCCTTTAATTTATTAATGGAGATGTTAAAGAAATCACCTGATAAACTATTGAAGATAAAACAGAGACTGTTCATTGGTGATCTAATTTTAATTTATGTATCAGACTTAGTGCAAAAGGAAATGTGAATCAACGTAAGACTTCAGATTACATAACGGTGTGTAGGAATTAATGAGGCGTAGAAGTTTAGAGCTATCAATATAATTATTCAACAATTCAGAGTCACATTACTTGACTGCAATTTTTTCTCTGTTCGTATGATCTAAAGCTAGCATTAATATTACTAATATTTCGTTTCTAATTCTCACTAGATAAAACCCTGTGCAGTAAACACATAAACAAACACACTTAATCATCCTTATATATAGATATATCCACATGCCTAGGACCCATACCAGATCACCAAAGTAAATTTTTGATACATAAAGGTATTGGGGGTCTTTGAAATCATATATCATTTTGTATATGAAACAAGTTCTCTTACATACATTGTTAAAATTAGTTCAATAATCTAATTTTAACAAGTATTTTGAACGGGGCTTTAAGATAGATACCAAAGTATTTAACAATAAACATACTTTAGAATTCAGCATAATAAATTTTATACCTGAATTGAATTGGATTCATTTTATTTTTTAAATAAAATTCATGATACTACACTTAAGAGTGTTAATTTCTAAGCTATTCCTTATAGAGTAATCACAATGCACATCAATATGAGTTTGGAAAAACATTGCATCTTGGTAGGTTTTAACTTCTCTAAGCAGTTTAAAATTTAAATTTTGGAGTGATGTATTCAGCTCGAAAGATCACTGATCAATGAGGGGAAACAATAGACCTAATTGAATTCCCCGAGGAATACCTGAGAACATGCAATACACGATTTTTCAAGTATTAATTGTAAGTGATAGAGCACGCGTTGAAACATTTAAGTGTTCTATTTTCTTCAGTAGTACATCATGTTTGATCCTATCAAAAGCTTTAACAAAGTCAAATATAACAAATGATTCTTACCTGCACGTAAGATGAGAACTTTATACATGTACAGAAGGGGTAAAGATAGGATGGTTAAAGCTATAAACACTGGTCTACAACTTGATCTAATAGAAAAATCAAGAATAATTTGGAGCGCTCTTTCCTGGAATCGAAATGTGCGAATGGAACAACAAAAAGATTTAAGACTAATTTGTTTTGGTTTAGACTATTTAGTAATTTAGTAAATGCGATTCTAAGATTGTCTTCAGCTCTGTCCTGAATTTTATCAGTGATTAAACTATTGGTATCATCCTCAAAGAGAACACATTTCATCGGATGAATAGCATGTGGTAAGTCATTAATGTATAACAAGAAAAGGCGTGGACCAAGAACGGATCCTTGTGGGATACCTCTATTAATTTGAGACAAGAATGTAAATGAACAATGTAGTATCTTATCGATGACTTTAGTAATTTGTACAAATTGGTAACTATTCTTTTAAATATGATTCTAACCTTCTATTAGCCGCTGTTCCAATTTTGTAATGACATATTTTGGGGGGATGGGGAGGGGCCAGTGAGGTAAATACTTGTTAATACATATGAAGAAATAAGAAGAAACCTTACGATAAATTTAATACGAAAAGCATTGTGGAGATGTGTATAAAGTAACTCGAAAAATTACAAGTACTTGAAGAGATTGAAGGAATTTTCACGAAAGAAGAAAGAATTAGAAATACACTCAATTGTGGAAGAAAGCAATAAGTAATGGTATTATAGTCATCAACATTTACAAGTTTTAATTTAACCTTATAGACTAAAAAACACACACATGCAGAGTTGTTGAAAGAAGAATAGAATGGAATACAATAGTCCTATTTAATATGATACGACATTTGCAACCACTGTGCCCTTAACTTGATTTTTTTTAAATTTATTTATGCCCTTTTGGTATCTGAAGTTCAGGCCGGGATAATGTTGGGGAGAGGATGTTGGAAGGTAGTCGAACAAAGCCTAGTTAGTAGGTACCATCCTGGTATTTGCATTTCCCTGGAAAAATCCTCAGTTAAGATAGGCGGTCAGTGGGATTGTTGCCAGGACTTTCCGAATGCCAATGAGCTACCAACTGAACTATGGCCAGTCGGTACCCTCAATTTGCAAACATTTAAATGATATATTATTACGATGATGTGTTATAAAAGGTAGAGCGTACACAGAAATGTTAGGAGAAAATGAAAGTAACAAACGAAACGGGGCCCCACGGACTGATTTTATAATACTATCGTTATTACGATATAGAATATACAGGACGAGTCCGAAAGATGTGGACAAACTTCGAGAGGTGCTTCCTGAGATCAAAACAAGAACAAAGGTTCTCTGGCATTTTCTAGAATTCTGCTTCGTGTAAGAGATACAGGGTTCTCAACTGGGAATCCAAAATCAACTGTTGATCATTGTAACTGAACAGAAAATGTGGACAAACTTCGCTTAGTTTTCTTTTCAATCATTCGCTTTGTGAGCATTTTCGTCGTAGTTGTCCAGTTTATATCTTACGAGCGAAACTTGCGTCCGAGGCACGTATCGTCTCGGTCATGCGACAGTACCAAACTGGTACTGTTCATTGAGACACCTCTGTCTGCAAAACGACGTATAGTCAGTGTTTAAAGTGAGCCGGAACGGCTTTGCGGTAAGAGATATAGAACTGGAACAGTGTTCCTGTAAGAATAAATAGAAACGGTGTTCTTGTAACGCTATAGTTCTTGTGTGATTGTAGCAAAATGAGCCTTGTCAGAAAGCAGTGTTTTCTTCATTCAAGATAGTCACAAGGCCATATTTTTATAATATCCAAGAATAAATATTTTTCGATCTGAAATTAAATATAGCGTAGCCACGCGTAACGTCGAACAGAAAGAATTAAAAACAGCTTTAAAAAAATTCTCCTTCCTCATTTTCCGTGTGAAAATATTTTCCAGAAAAATAAGTTATCCTCAAGTTATGTGGAAAACATTGTCCGTGTATGCGACATTTGGGAAGAAATTAAAAACGTGTCGTTTTCCTTCCTGAAGAGCGCAGATTTGTAGTAAAATACACTGCCAGGATGAGTGTGAAAACATATCCTGGATCACATTACCAACCTACTGTATCTCCCAGCCAGGCTATGCTCTTCAGAGGAATAATGGATGAGAGGATCACAATAAATCAGAGCACCTTTATTTAAGCTCTAATAAAGTGGATGGACTTCGACGAAGAATGTATGGAATGACCGGGACTTGAACCAGGGTAGAGGTAATTGTACTAGTAACAACTTATCGAGGGTTTTCAGAGGAAAGCTGTGTATAGAAATCCTACAAGGAATTGCAATAGTGACTTTTTTTTTTGGTCAATAACAATACCGTTCCGGTAAGAATTCTCATCCACTTCAAACACTGCGTATAGTACACTTTTTCTGATGTTCGTAGGTACATCGATTATTCTTTCGATGTCTGGAATCACCTCCCGCAGTTTGTCTATATCTCTTTATTCAGTTACTATTGTCAGCAGTCGATTTTGGATTCCAACCTGGTAACGCTGTATCCCTTATACGAAGCGGAATTCGAGAAAATGCCAGATAACGTTTTTTCTGGTTTTGATCTCAGGAATCACCTTCCGAAGTTTGTCCACATCTTTCGGATTCATGCTGTACAGTAGACAACAAAAATGTTATATGTCTTGGTCATATTATTATTTTGATTATTCCAGCCAAAATCTCGCAAAAACAGCAGAAAATCTAAATAAATAATGTCAATCTTTACCAAATCGATACATTTGCTTCATCAGACAATTGAAAGGGAGAATATATAGGCTCAGTATCAAATTTGACAAACGTATTTTTTCTTGTAGGGACCTTTGGTTAAGAGCTTCGATTTGCACGACTGTTCCGTGAGCATTAACAGGTTTATTAGTATTTTTCGGTCATTGTTTAAAAGCGGATATGTGCCACTTAAAATACATAGCACATATCACCTTTTAACAATGAACGATTCTATTGTGTGGCAATGGTTCTTATATAATTGCCCTACTTTCTCATCTTCAATTGCCTGATGAAGCAAAGATTTGTGAAAATGTTAGCAATTTTTATTTAGATTTCCCGCTGTTTCACGAGGATGGATTGGAATAATCCAGGTAAGATTATGATATGGTCATAATTATATGCTACTGGTTATTGTAATAAAGAAATAATATAATCATAACTCTAGTAGCACAATCATCGGGCCTCCAGTGGGCCAACGTTGAGCCATCGATGTTGGGTTGGCCCATTGTAGGGCCAACGTTAGCCTTATGACCTATGCTACTAGGGAAGAAAAACTTGAGCAGAACATTTTTTTAAGATCAAGAGCTATGGAACATCACATAGCAAAGATAATGACCTATGTCCGAAAGAATCTAACGTCAAGAGACTGTTTAAGTCCAATTAATTTGGGAAGCACCAATTGTACATTCAGAACAGTTCAATTTGCCATCTGTTCATCTTTGCTACAAGACCATTAATCGATTAGAATCAGCAAATGATACTCGGGTATATTTGGCCAGTTGTTCATGAAATAACCTTAAGTTGTCATAAGACAAGTTTGTGGATTTTCTTTTTTTCAATTGCTCTAATGTTAGATTGAACGTCCGAAAACTTGGGTAAACTTTATTTTGTATGGACCAATTTAGTATATTTTGGCTTTCGGCCAGTCATGACCATATGAGTAAAATTCTTGTTAAAATCCACAAACATCCATGCCCCAGGCGGGAATCGAACTTGCGACCTTGGAGACGTTGGACTACCGCCTCAGATCACACTACTACCTCGGTCGGCATGGATTATGTGACTTGTTTGTAGGGAACTTTCCAATGGACTCTGTGGACAGGAGAAACATAGGTGATAACATAACAGCTTTCCATTCTTTGATATAGTAATTATATAGAGTGCTGACAGTAGCTAATCGAAATTCTACAATACGTTTGTTTTACACTTCCTGCCTTTTTTCTTTTTGCTAAAATCGGCTTTGATCTGTTTTGAAAACGAACGTGAACTGGGTTAAGATTGTTGTTTACAGTTGTTGTCTTTTTTTTACAGATAATTTTATTTACAATGAAATGGTCTTTATAATCATTACGGCAACACTATTTACCTGGGATGTGGTTTTTAGTCCACAATAATTCAAATAAGCAGGACATTCAACATAATAATAAGATTTTCTAGCGAATATGTATTTGCGTTCCGTGGGTCAAGAATTGAGCAGTCTATCTTCACTTATATCTCCCAAATTTGGCAACATTCTTGGTGTACGAAATAGAGTATGCTTCACTGTTAGCGTTGATTCTGAATATGTACAACCCGACATAGCGTCATTTGAAAAAAAAAGAAGTAATTTTGAGTTGGCAACCCTGCACGACGCAAAATCGCAGTAACAGGTTGTGAATGGTTTATGTCAAATATTAATGTTGTACCCTTGAAGGATTGTACTGCTTACAGCATGGCTCCAAAGCTTTCAAACTGATTATTAAATTAATTTGAAGATGTCATATTTCGTATTAATAGGCTTAATATGTTGCAGGTTACTCACTATTTAGTTACGATGTACCTCAACAGTTTCGAAAACAATTTCTTTCTCAAAGGGAGATAACCAATATTTATTTATGAACAAGTGTAAGAAAATAATGTAGAAACAGGATAAGAAAAAAAGATAAAAGAATTTGTATGATGTGTATAACTGCTACAAGAAGTTAATCCATATTGTTTTGGTCTATTTCAATGTTGCCAGGTCATAGCGGAAAAGTATTAAACCTATATGCACGGAAAATATTACTTAAAGAGAAAAATGGTGGTGTACCTATATGTTGGATGCATATCGTATGAACTGCATTTGACTGTAAGTAAATGCCATATTTACTCGGATCTAACGCACAACCTAGTTTTAAAAGACTTGATATTAAAAAAAAAGTTAACTGGCGATTGTAATGCGCACCTTTAGCTGAATTTTACCGCATGCAACAAAAAGTTAAAGTTATGAATTTTTAGTGTTATTATTACCGGTATTACAATATATGGTAACATTCCTTTTTTTGCTTTCCAGCTCTTGAAGTCAAACTAAGATTGAAGCATTTTATTAAAAACAATGCCTACAAAAATACACCGCTGTTGGTAGTATACGCGACGATAAACGACAAAGGTAAACCTAAACAAAATACAAAAAGCGGACGAAGCATGGAACGACGACCAACGAGGTAACCCGAACTGAGTCGAAACACACGCAGAACCCAACATAAGCAGAACGACAAGCAGAATTTTTTGAGTTTGCATACGAATCTAGTGCGCCATCGATTCTAATGCGCACCCCGATTTTGGAGACTAAAATTAACTAAAAAAAAGTGCGATTTACTCATTAGATTTGAGTAAATACGATAAATAAGTATTACTTAAATACGAGTAATAATTTATTGAATTCAAATAATAAATAATATGTGAAAGGGATTTATTAAAATTATATGCATGTTCCTTTTTGGTTTGTGAGCACATAAGGTGTTGAGATAAGTTTTTTTTTCTTTGGTTAATACATGAGTGAACGATTTACATGTGGCTTACAATAGTATAGAAAGCGTGAAGTTATCTTGATATTAATATTCATTTAGCTTCCTACAGATTATGCAATGGTTAATGTAGGCATTGTCGTCTTCAAATTACAGATTGCAAGCATAAAATTACATTATTAAACTCATAGTATAAATATAACATCATAATTCTACAGAGTTTTGATACAATTTAGTATCACATGCATATCGTTATAATAGTGTGAACAGGCTAGTGTGACATAAACACACAAAGGTGTTTATGTAAATATAAGTAACAAAAATACTACTAAAAAATTACCCCAAAAAATAACATCATTCGCAAACAACATTATTATTATTATTATATATATATATATATATATATATATATATAAATACAAAATTTAAAATTATTATTTCAACAATTAAGCATATACAACCTTCGTGCGTCTCCCAAAAAATTACATCTCTGTTATTCTGCTCTCAAAATTCTCGGTTTTGTTGTATCTTCTAAAGCAATCTCGGTTTTTCCTAAAAATACCAACAACCAAACAAAAACTGCGCAAATTCATTGGCACATGCTCATTTTTAAGGACCCATATACAAAAATTTACTAACCGAATAAAACCATTTCAACAACTACTAAATAGCCCTAAGTTTAAATAAAATGCCACTTTAAACCCACTATACAAAAAACTAAAAAATATATATAATAAATACCACATCATTAACACATTTTAATCCTAAAGCTCAAATAAAACTGTATACAAACGCCTCATCAAATCAAATAAAAAAAAAATTAACCTGCCATTACCCGAGGCCTCCACCACGTTATAATTTTTTGCACGTTATATAAATTAGGTAGAGTAAAATCAAATTTTAAAAATTACTGTAAATAAATAAAACTTAATTTGTGTTTTTTTTCAACACCAGTTTGTTATAAAAGTTTTTAATGTATATTACAATAGTATTTCACTTAATTTAAATTATAAATATAACTATAGTTAATTTTAAACTTGTGGTTTTAACGCTATATGTTTTTAATAAATCACTTCTCTTTATAATTTAAAATTATAATAAACTCCATACCAAGTCCCAGGTATAATTGGTTGTTGTTGCTAGGTTTAAACCCCATACCAGGTCCCAAAATTAAAAAAGGAAGAAGTAACCACTTTAAAGTTAGTAATGCCAAACTTTTCCTGTCAGTCCTTTTTATAATCGTTTCTTCTTTCTCTTCTAAAGGTGTGTCTTCTTGCTTTTCTTTAATTCACTGCCAAAGTTTATTGTTGTTTGTTACTCATGTTTACATAAACACCTTTGTGTGTTTATGTCACACTAGCCTGTTGACACACATTTTATCTCATTACGATATTCAGAGAAAAGAATGAGTATAATTTCTTCAAGAGCTTACAATTATTCATTTCGTTGGAATGTCTTTTGATATATTTACTAGCGTTTTTTGAAATCCAAGCATTCACTAATAGAATAATGTTTTTTTTCACTATCTAAATGTTTATAAAAACCATAAAGAGGATTATCGGAGTGGGATCTCTTTTATGTTCCTCAACCTTTATGTATAGCAACGTTTTGTCATACCTATATATATATTTTCTTACTATTGCACATAATTTCATATACACCCGAGACTGGCATGTCATCGGCGTAACAACGCTTGTATTCAGTGAAAAACTTCTGAATAATTTTTTGAGATGCACAATGCAGTAATGAAGTTCTTTTCATTGAAAACCTTTTTTAAATCTGCTCTATTATTAGGAGAAAATTATTTTCTCCCTCAAATATTAAACTTTGTTGTGAAAGAATGGCCAGATTGTATAAGATGGTAAAGAAAGGGTAGAAACGAAGGTACTTACATTACAGGATATAAAGACAGGCGTACAATGAACATCACAAACCCAATAGAAAAGCGGCCACGTTTTCGCAGAAAGCATGTTCACATGATAGGAGAGAAAACTGACAAAGAGGATTGGTGCTAAGGAGTCGCTATATTGCCTATTGATGCTTGGTAACAGAGTAGCCAGGTTATGGTGGCAGCAAAATGTCTAAAGGGAGTGGAGAAAACACCAAATGGTGAAGGAAGTGCGGAGGTTACTGGAAGTAGGTAAGAGGAGTATATGTATATTCTGTGTTAAAAGAGGATTTCCGGAATACAATCGTTTGAAATTTATTGCTACATCTTGAAATAACTAGATCTAGATAATTAATTATATCTGATCGTTCTTTTTCGGATATGCATTATAATTAAAGATGGAATGACTTCAGAGCATTGAAAAGGAATATAGAAGAAGTAACAAACCTAGTTAAATTATTCATCTTTTACCAATATATTTTAGTTTGAAAACAGATGAAGGGTAACGGGAGAAAACAAGGAATGTCGCAAAACAGGTTTATTAAGAAAATGAAGTTATAATATTTTAATCATTTACTGTTTAGCCAAATATATAATATTCTCTCGTGTGGTCATTTATCGGTGTTAACTCCTCGTTCTTTGACAGTTTTGTAGTTCTAATTTCCCCTCAATAGAATGAGTTATACACTAGAAAATCGCTAAAAAATGGGCATTCCCTGTTTTCTCTCGTTACCCTTTAGATATTACATACAAAAAGATGGTTTCGCTTGAATCAATCTTAAAATTGTTCGGAACCATATTGAATCATCCATGATTGAATATTGATATATCAATCTGACTCTGAATTTAAATAATTTTTCAATATAATCTAAATGAATTTAATCTTTAATTTAAATATACTTACGGAAGAGAGTTTTGTTTTGTTTGCTTGTTTATTTGTGTTATGAGGATTGCATAACATCAGAATTCTGAAGATTTTCCTGTCACCAGAATAGTACAGCTGTTAACATAATGTTGAAGAGTTTGTAATGAATAGATATTTTATATTTGTAACCAAGAGGGTGTTCTAATAAACGAGATGATATTAAGATAAAATCAATTTTCTAGATTCAGTTATTTCCAGGGATACTGTCTTCCAATACAGTATATATCCATCAACAATCTGGTCATTATTTCACAACAAAGTCAAATATTTTAAAATAAATAAAAAATCTTTCTTGGTGCTGAGTTTGTTTCCTTGGAACATAGCAGAGTTAGAATCACACAGCATGTTAAAAAGGTTTTCAATGAAAAGAACTTAACTCCCGCATTGTGTCTCCCAAAATAACATTGAGAAATCACATACAATCGCCGAGTGTATACAAAATTACATATAATTGTAAGAGAAAAGTATATAGGAGTGACAAAGCGTTGCTTATCCATAAGAGTTGATAAACACGTAAGAGAGTCTCACTTCAACAATCCTTTCCTGGTATTTCTAAACATCACAAAACAAACCACACGCTTTCTATACAAGACTAAGTCACACTTAAAGAGGTCAGTTACGCAATAACCAAAAGCGAGATCTCCACACAGACAGAGGCAATTTACATGAAGCGTTGTCTCCTTTCCATGATTCCTTGCTCTCTCAAACTTAAATATTCTATGTACCCACATGTATATAATTTTAATACGCCCCATACTAGTTCCTTTCACACATTATTTATTATATAAACTCTATAAATTGTTACTATTATCTAAGTAATACTTATTTTTTTACAGTCAGTTACAGTATGCACTTAACATATAGGTATACCTCCTTCTTTAAGTTTTAGTAATTCTTTCTGACTATGCAGGTTCAGTATTTCTCCGCTAGGACTTTGTAATTCTGATATAGACCAAAACAACATGGATGAACTTCTTGTACAAATGTTGTTTTGTTTCCTCCATAACGTCAATACCAGTCGTGTTTTTCTCCAAAAAGACATTGACAATACAAGGCATCAACCCCATGTTTTAATCATATCCTTTTCCCCTGAAGAAGAAGTCAGATTAGTCCGGAAAGATGTTCGCTTACAACAGTGGTTGAAAGAACATAAACGCGTTTTTTAAACCACAGTGTTAGCTACGAAATAACAATTACGAAAGTAAGAAAAGAATACGAGATAGAAGACAATATTATTGTTATAACAGCATTATCAATGCACTTTTAAGAATAATTTTTGATTGGTTTTGGATGGTGAATACAATGGCTGTATAATGGTCCTTCGCCACTGCTCTACTTGCTATCATGTCAATCCCTTTTCTAGAGAATTGCGCTTGTGGAGGGACGTCATTCTTAAGGTTAAGACTTTTAAGTACTAATACAGCCCCCTGCCTCCGTGGTGCTCTGGTAACATTCGCGGACCATAGATCGGTACTACAAGTTCTGCTGTCGACAATGCAGATTTCCAGGGTTTCCCTCAGTTTTACCAGGCGAATGCGTTTATGACATCTGAAAGAAGATCTTGGCCGCCACCTTTCCCTTCCATATCTTTCAAAGAGTGCTCCCTGAGAGACATCATCCCTCAGACATTTGACAGCAGTTGGGCATTGCTGCATGTGTTGTTCATAAATAAACATATTGGACAGATAAATCTCTAAAGAGAAACTAAGTGGGACATTGGCTACGTAGAGATTCTATACTGAGGAATACAATTGAAGGTACGGTGAGGAAAAGAGAAGAAGAAGACGAATACAACTCCTTGACAATATTAAGGAAGATAAATTGTATGTTGAAATGAAAAGGAAAGCGCAAGATCGGGATGAATGGAGAGGACTTAGCTTGCGTTGAAGAACCTGCCGCTTTCAGCAGAACACATGATGGTGATGATGAAAACAAATCTCCCATACATACCTTAGATAGTAAGTAAGCTATCAAGCAATCTTGTATGAAGTTCATACTTCACCCAGTGCTTCATTACTTACGTTTCATAGGGCTACTGATGGTCTCTGAAGTATGTTCTTCATCAGCTGTGTTTTCCAATTTTAATTTCAGCATCACTTGGATATGCATCGGCGTTTCGCTCTTCAGAATGTAGCATAAGAAAATGATTAGTCCCTGAAAAACAGTGAACAAGAAATACACATTGTGAAACAGAAATAACTTTGAAAGCTATAGATCTATCAGAGTTACCAGACATGCCGAAATATTATATCTACCGAAAGAGAAAACTAAAATATAGTTTCTCATTACTGTAATTGTGTGGTAACTATGGTTCACTTAAAACGCAACTCATACAACTGGTCAAGCAGTAGCAATATAGGGAAACTTTCCATTGTGTAGGGGTATTTAATATGGGAAAGATAAAAAGTTTCACCTATTCAACGCTGATAAGATGTCTGCCAGATTATGGTCTTTCTCAATGTTTCTTTCGTAAAGAATATCTTACTTCCAATTAATTTTCTTTTACTTAATTTGTAAAGTAACTTGTATTTCTTAGAAGCTAATTATCATGACCTGACAAATGCAAAGGTGCGCGAGATGAGAGTTGGCCTGAACTTAGCGCTGACTAGAAGTTTAGAGGTCGATTATAGAACTGACCCTTAATCTGAGAAACTGTTCGGGGGAACTGTACATACTAGAAGTCATGATAAATGTATTTAAGGCTTTTGATATTTTTTTTCAGGATTCCAGCTCTAATAGCTGTACGAAATAACATGGAATATCAAAAAGTTAATAATATTCTTATCGACTAAAGTAAAATTAAAGTGTTTTAAAGAAAACAGATCATAAGATGTCGATACATATCTACAGTCCCCATATATAAAATTGTGAAGATGTGATCCGGGTTTTCGGAATTCAGAATAGTTCTGTATTATCATTAAATACAAGGTACTGTATACTGAACAATTTTACAATAGAACTATTGATAATATGAAACGGAAGGGTAAATGTTGCGGTGCAAATAGTTGTTCGTAATGTTCGTTGCTAATCATTGTTCGACCAATGTTGAACACTATTTACACCACGAAAAAAAAAAAAAAATCCGGCTTTGAGAGATTTTTTTTCGGTATTCAGAATTCCTGATATGGATAGTCTTCAGTGAGGAAAGCCCTGTGTGGTGTGTAGAACACATTGCATTTCAATGTGAAAAAAGTTATTAAAAAATTACTGAAGCTTCTTTAAAAATCTCCTTATTGACATCAATAATTGCATTAGTAATTAACGCAAGAGTAAAAAAAATACGATACTGAAAAAAATACATATAATTATAAAATATACAAATTAAGGAAAACAAATGAATTAAAATAACAGTAATAAAATTATGATCAAAGGAAGAAAAAGTTAAAAAAAAGTATGGAAAAAGAAAATAATTCAAAAACACAAGTAACAAGAATAAAAGTTACTCTTGAATATCAGATAAGAAAGCCTTAAGTATCTTGTATAAGTACATCAAATTTGCCAGCTTGCGACGTGAAGAGGGAACGTGGAGGCCACGAATGGATAATAACTCGGGCTTGCTTAACCTACGTACCGATGGTATTCTTCTTTTCACTATAGCAAGAAAGACGTTCAGAACATAATCAATATAAGAAAGGTTTGAAATACTAGCCATGTTCCAAATTGGGGAGCAATATTCAATTTTATGGGAGATGAAGGTTTTGTAGAACATACTCAATGAATGAAGGTCCTTAATTTCTGTAAATATATAAAGACCAAGTAAGTGCATAGAACTGTTAGTTATAGAGCTCACGTGATCAGCAAACAAAAGTTTTTCTTCAAATACCACTCCAAGGTTTTTTTGAAAGGAAACTTTAGCGATAGGATTATTTCCAATGAAATAGGTAGATGGAATTTGATCCCTCTTTAAAGAAATAGTAAGAAATGAAGATTGTGAGGGACTTAGTTTCAAGTTCCACGCATTACACCAGTCCAAGAGGTCAGAGATGGAATTTTGGAGATCAGCAACATCCTGTAATGATCTGATTTCTCGAAATAATTTACAGTCGTCAGCAAAAAGGAGAATTTTGGTTTCAGATGACGAGAGATCGTCCATATATGGAAAGAAAAGGAGAGAGTCCAAAACACTACCGTGAGGTACACCAGAAAGAACGGGAACAAAATTAGAAGAGGATCCAGAAAGAACAACACGTTGTTCACGGCCAGTGAGATAGCCTCGCAATAACGAAAGGAAGTTACCATGGATTTTAAATCGGTGAGTTAGTTTATGAAGAAGAGGATTACATTCAATTCTATCAAATGCCTTACTTAGATCTAGATAGATGACATCAAGTTGTGTATTATTGGACTGGGATTGGGTAGCATCAGAGAGTAACAAGGACAGATTGGTTGATCTACCAGAAAAAAAGTCATGTTAATTAGAGTCTAGACTCTAGATAGGGTGAGACAAAATTATAAAGTCTATCTTTGATGATTCTTTCACACACCACAGACAAAATATGAGACACCACAGACGAAGTGATGAAGTTATTGTCTTTTATAAATCCACAATACTTTTCCGAAGGTACCGTAAGGGGGTGTGTATCCTACTTTACACTCAGTTGGCTCACTAAAGAATTAATCAAAATGAGGAAATGAATTCCTACTTTTTGATTGATTGAATTGTTATTAACGTCCTAAACGAGCTGGTGAGCTTCTAAGGACTGGACCTACAGTTTTGGTAAAGTGGGCTCCAAACCACTCCGTTCAAGAGACCTGAATTGAACGAGTGAGCACGTGCACAAAAAGCGAGCACGCTAACCTCTCGGTCACCCTGAGATCTCCTATTTTTGAAATGATTTCCATAAAATGTCTCACTTTTGTTTTGTATTTGGGATATTGAAAGAAAAAGATTGTTTGTATCTCCGATGGTTTCTATCATTTCATAATCACAAAATGGAGGTGGGGATGCTCTTTAGATACTCCCCAAGACAAAAATCACCATGTTCAGTACCTAATTTCGGATCCGATTGCAAAGTACTAGAGACATTAAGTCGAGTTAAAGATCAATTCAACGTTACCTAACCTAACTTTCGCTATTTTGAACGATCCGGGGAAGTATCTAAAGAGCAGCCTGGAGGTGGTTTAACTTTAATAAGTAACTCGGAGAGGCGAGTACGATATAATAATCTAAGTCGTGAGAGTAAGACTATTATTTTTCCCTTAGCAAAAAGTAAAGTTCGCTATACTTACCAGAAAAGCACTCATGAAGCTGAAGAAATAATGGCAAACTATGTGTGGAACATTGATGTAGAAGATACTAGCTGTTTCCATAGCAACTGTTGTTGAAAATATTATTCCAGCACATTGCAACAATCCTACCCTGGAAATAAAACAATATGTTCTTAACAAGTGAGGAAAAATTGCTTTAGTTTACACGATTAGAAAATATACCAGATCTAAAGTTTGAAAGAAAAAGAAATAGATCAACTACACTTTGCCACAGCATTGTAGAATTAAGTATTAAAAAGAGAACTGTCTCTTACTTTTAATTTTGTGTTGTTTGAAATATCCAATTATTTAGAATTACATTTCAATAGTTTTACAGATCTATAATGAATAAAATTTGGGAATGGCTAGTCAGGGAAAACCAAAATAGGCCAGGAAATTTTATTTATTCAGACGCATCAAAGAATGATGAAAATTGCTTTAAATTTTGGTGCATTTAACAGTATGAAGGGAAGTTCCATATTTGAAATTCGTAAATTGAACTAAATCCCGGATAATGTTATGAATGATAGAGAGTAACTATATTTGGACAATAAATTATGTAAAACTGTCTTAGTAACATAGAAAAGCAAAGAACAATTCATCTCATGGATCATTACAATTACAGCTTAATGTGAAAGGGACATTTTGTATGGAATTATATTGTTTATGGCTCGAAAACTGCATTCTAATTTGATGGTTCAACGAAGGATTTTGTCAATTACAATAAAAGTATTATCTGATTCTCTGTTAAAAAATATATTAGATGAATAGAAAGCACTACTAAAGGATAAATGATTTGATGTTTGTGTCCCACTTACGATATCTGCTGAACATCAGGAGAGATATGTTCAAATGACAAGATAACATAGCAACAGGTTACTTAAATGTACAGGACATAGTTCCAGATAGAAAAATACTTCGCATAAATAGAAAGTACAGCGGCTAGATTTCTTCGATAAAATATGGTCACAAAAATGTTAGATGAGAGTGGTCATGTGGCGCAGCTGTACTACCATACCAAGAGTTAGTTCAGTATGACAACATACCGACATGACATACTTTATGGATAAACAAAGACATTGCAAAAATACTGAATTACAACAAAAATCATCATTCTTTTCATAAAAATATAAACTTTAAAAATACGACATATGTTAAAGAATGTTATTTTAAATCATGTTTTGAAAAAAATACTACGTATGATGACATGTATAATGAAAGAAAAATGTTTTCGTACAACAGGAAATATTTAAAAAAATTCCGGTTAAATGGTAGACAGAATACAACTTTCATTTTATAATCAGATAATACTTGACATTACACAAAATATAGATTCAATTATTATTAATAATACATGCTGACAAGGTTCACATTAAAGCTTATCAAAAAGACTAAGAATAATATCACAGTTTAGTATTCCCAGAGTACCTTCATCAGACAGAATATAACTCAATTGTATTTTAATATGTGTTTTAAATAGATCACTTTGTGCTTCGTCTGAATGTATTGCTAGAATATCAGTAAGGTTTAGTGTAAGTCTTGTCAACTTGTGTTAAATCATGGACACAAGACCAGATTTCAGTTATGTTCGATTATTATTTTCATTTGCTTACTTAATAATTGTGCAGTCGTGGTGAACTAAACACATAATAGGTAAGAAGCTGTTACCACTAATCTAACCCTCATACATTGCATTGATACAATATTATTAATTAATCCTAAACTGAAAAGACATTAAAGTTTGTAATTTCATGATGTGAATCATGCCAATACGGATATACCAAACTATTTGACGAATCAAAGAGGGGAAAACATTTAAAGTTACTTTTCATTTACCTTTTCCCAACAACTTTGCTTTTCCCAATGTTCATGGAGGCTAACAATTTTAATTTTTGCATCACATTGTAGTACAAAAATACAAACATAATCATCATGATTGCAGCGGAAGCGACAAAAATGTTGAAGATCATAGTACCACACACGAGCCACCAAGACTTCAAATGCCAACCGGTTGAGTGATGCGCCAGATGGTTGCAAAATACTGCCAACACAGGAACACCTTCAATGAAATAATTATCCTATTACAAAGAAAGATAAGTTAATGCGTTTATAAACATGAAACTAAACGAATATTGTATTGTTAATTTCAGTGACAGATCCAGGATTTTCATGAGGGGGTGGAGCGTAGATGAAAATATACCAGGGACATGTTCGATATTTTCCCCGCTATGTTATTTTTTTATTTTAAAGTACAAATTTATCATATTTTCCTTCACATTGCTAAGTTTTAACAAGGAATATATCACCGGTATATTACCAATAATTGATATTTATGGATAAATTAGATCTTTCCGCAAACAAATCAAAGATTTTTCTGAGATAAATTGTTGAAATAATGCTATATAAATATTTTTCTTGAGGGGGGCTTGAGCCACCCACGCCCCCTCTCTGGCACCGCCACTAATTTTGATCACACTACGTGTTACCATCTTGCGTAAAATAAAATAAAGAGCGTAAAGTTAAGTTAGTACATGTAGAAAAGAATTAATAATGTACAAGATTTTCCTCTAGTCCACTGGACTTCGTCGAGTGGTAAAGCTCACTTACGGAGAAGGCGTGGTTAGAGGAGGAGTGTGGTCGGAAGCAGATTCGCCACGAGGCAAACAACTGTATAGGAGGCCAAATGACGTCACATGCTCACTTCCCACCATGTGCTCGCTTCGTGGCTAATCTGATCCCGAACACACTCCTGTTCTTACCACACCTTCTCTGTAAGTGAGCGTTACTCTTGTCGAAGTCCAGTGGACTAAATGAAATATTTCGATTTTGAATTCTTTTTTCATGCACTAGATGAATTTTGTGTTCTTTTTTTACTTTACTTTAAGCAAAAATATTATATTGTAAGTAAAGATTGTGATGTCATATTTCATAGATTTCTATAATATGGAAGAAGAAAAGGGAGACGTAAGTAAGATACAGGTGGATGAAATGAGATTTCTTAGAAGAATGTTGGGCGTCCTAGAAGACACAGAATCAGAAATGAAGAACTAAGAAAGAGACTAGGAAAGGGAAGACTGAAGGAGAAGTAGACAGAAACAGGCCAAAGTGATACATACATATTTATTTAAGAAAAGCTTGTAAGGAAGATATTAGAGTGGAAAATGAATTAAAAAAAGACCCAAAGGAAGATCGAGAGACAGATGAATGGGTGAAGGGAGTGGTGGATACTGTCAGAAATAGAAGAAGGGAGTGGAAGGAAGAAAAAGACTTGAAACTGTGAAAAATCAGAAGTTATAAGGGTTGGAGCATATGATGATGATATAACTACTATTTCTGATAAAACTGTTGTTACCTACTCGAATATATTCCGTGAAGTTCTTGTAATGAACTATTAACACTATTTTCATACCACTTCTAACTAATAAGTGCTCTCAAACACTACACTGTTCATAGCGGGTTTTGAATCCGGTATTCATGATCTCTCTTCTCTATAGACTAGGAAGAGAATGGTGGATAGACTAAACCAACATAAACACGAGTGAACTAAAAAAGAAAAGAAACACGATGTATAACCATTACTAAGATACGGAACACGAAAACGCATGGGAAGAAATGGAAATCCTAGGACAAGAAAATAGAATAATGGAAAGAAAATGAAAAGAGACAAAACAACATACAGGAAATGGGGAATAAAATTATAGTCCTGGAAGGAAAGGACTGAGTATAAGTAAACAATAGGATAGAATCACGAAGAGAACAGATGAAGATACGAGAAAGAGGAATAGAACGGAAGTAGGAGATAAATGGAATCAACTCGAAAGGAACAGGGGAAGAACAAATGGAAAAAAGTGAAGAGAAACGCAAAATTAAACGAACAGGAAAGAAAAGATGAACCGTAAAAGTGAAAGGAAAAAGGCCATGGACTAAAGAAAAAGGAAAAAGAAATGGAAAGGGCTACCAGATGTCAGCAGATGGAATAAATCTGAAGAAGACACTGATATAACGCAGATATGTCACGAATATCGTGTAGATTTTATGAGCACAATTTTTGAAGTCTTGACTCAGTGATTACGATTCATAAAAAATGGAAGCAGAGCATTTTTCAAGTTCTATTGAACTAAAGATGATTACTTCTTTTCTATTCACTTACCTCTTTGCAAATCTACTTAAATATTAAATTAATATAAAGAATGTTTACCCTTTTCTAAAATCAATTTGATAGCAAAAGGGCAAAAGAGACTGACTTTGATTGAACTAAAAAATGTTCATGTTCTTAGTAGGGAAAATTTTTGTAGTTATATTTAATCTTAGCTAACAATTCTCCGTGACCGTGTTGTGTTACAAAATTGCGCTTCATTTAGTTGTTCACTTCATTCCCTCCATCAAATTCATTGTGTAGTAGTGTGTTTAATTCATTATAACCTTCTTTGTAGTACTATCTGTTCCAATATCTTGATTCATATGTATCGCATTTAAATATATTCATAATTTCAATGAACTGTATAAGTGTTCATATTTTTAATCTTATTTCCACTACAATTGATGCGGTCTCTTTTTACGCCGAATTAGTTCTTTAATTTATCATGACTTACTGTATTATACAATCAAACTTCAGTAGGATAAGTCAGAAACTTGAGTTATTGTTTCAATTTCAAAATATTCAGATTTGTTTTCTTCAGAACTTTAATTTTTCCCATGTTCCCTTTTTACTTCGATCGCCTAGAAGGAAATTTACATCTATTATAGAAGGAAATTTCTTTCCAGAAGTGTTATAGCTGCAGGAAATGTGTTTATGATGTGTTTTAAAATAGTATTGACCAAAACATAAAATCAAAAAATCCGTACACCAATGGAAGTATCTTATCTTCCTGTTCTCAAAATTCTCTTCTCGAAGAAAGAACTATGGGAGATGGGAGGTTGTTGTTGTTGTTGTTTATTATTTCTTCGTTGGCTACTCCTCATGAGCCTGCCTTAACGAGGACAAATGAAACCAAAGATACATGTTCTACATTAAACAATTAAGTAAGTTCGTTACATTTTCAATCTTAGACATACCAGATAATATTCTCCGAGACTATGAGTGTCACATTAATCCTGAGAATGACGTGGCGAAACGTCAAAGTAAAAAGAAAATTCCAAGTTCAAGAGATGTAGCAGGCTGCGATAAACAACTGTATGACAATATTCACAGCTATCGATGTTAGGTTATCTCATGTCCATCTTCAGTAACGTACAATCACATATATCTTGCACAAAAAGTTGACCGATATCAATAATACAATGCGCACTGCACACGTATAGTTTTATGGAGATGATCACATTTTATGCATATTTTTTTCTTCTTTTTTTTCGGGTAAGCATGCTAAATACATTTGCCAATCCTTTGAAAAAAGGAGTGAATGAGATAGACAGAGTCTTTACTAGGGTCAAATAAAAGGCTTTCGAGAGATATTGGCTTCCTGATGTTAGTGCGGTATAGAGCCTTTAGTAGAGACTTACGGTTAGCTTTATATTTGGTGCAATGAGCCAGGACGTGAATAAAGTCCTGTTCAGCTACCATGCATTCACACATTGGGGAGTCACTACAACCAATCCTGTGCATATGGGCTTTAAGACGCGTATGGTTAGTACGCCCACGCAGAATAGTTATCAATATTTTACGAGGAATTTGGAATTTGGAAAACCATGGATACTTGTCATGCACATTAAAATAATTATTAAAAATAGACCCCGAAAGAGAAAGCTCATTTAATAATGCAGATCTGTCTTTCTGCTTAATGACGTTGAGAACAGGTGGGATAGTGTCTTTCCAGTATCTCCGTGTTTTAGTAATAGAAGGTAAAGAGGTACTAGCTCGGGCTAAGCTGTCGACGATAGCTGGAGAATAGAGCGGATTACCGTAACAAATGACCTTCCCGTGCGCTCCAACGTAGGTAAAGTGAATTATTTTACCCAATTTGAGGTTGAGATAGTACATTTCTAAAAGGTCAAAGATAATAGGATGGGATTTAAACAGATCACTGTAGTTCCGTTGTAGTGAATATAGAGCACTTTGAGAGTCAGTGAGGATTAATATTTTCTTATGAGGAAGAAGTAGAGAATACCCTAACGCCTTGTAAATACCAAAGCATTCCAGATAGTAAATATTGAAACAAGAGTCCAAGCGATACTTAAGAGAATAATTTTTCTGAGGGTCATAAACTGCACACCCAGCTCCATCCGTAGTCTTACTGCCATCAGTAAAAAGAAAATAAAAATCTTCCCATCTCGATTTGTATTCTTCAATTGTTGGGTAGCAGGAGAAATAAATGTCCTGTAAAGTTTCGAGTGGGCAAGTGATTTTATAAATAAGCTCTTTCCTAGGTCTGTGCATACAACGGATCTGATCCCCATATTGCCTATTTATTTCTACCCAAATATTCTCCGATGCACGAGAATTATAACTTTCTAATTTCAGAGCCTCTTCGAATAAGTCTGCAAAAGGGTGCAACGGTGAGTTTAAAGCCTTAATGAGAAATTTGGCCGCTCCTTTGAGTCTCCGGTAACGAAAGGTAGAGATATGAGACTCTAAATATGTCGGGATATTGGGATTATTCTTCATAACGCCAAGCGCAATTCTTATTGCCTTTCGACTGATTACTTCTATTCTTTCACAAACTCTTTTCGAAAGAAAAGGTAAAACTGAAAGACCATACTCGACATTGGGTATGAAATAGTTTTTTAAGAATAGCAATAGAATTGACTGTGATCCACCAAAAGTAGTAGTCGCTAAAGATTTTAAAATATTCAAGATCTTCAAGCCTTTGGAAAGAACTA
>JAGDQP010010593.1:31420-55354 GCA_022664845.1 Lepisma saccharinum | reverse complement strand
TCTACCGTCTTTTTCTTTCGTGGTATGTTATGTACATGTTATCTACTATGCAACGTCAGGTTGTTTATGACCCAACCCAATCATTATCGTAATGTTTGTTTTCGTCAGTTAGGTTAGACTTTTGTTCGAGTCAATTTAGCATTTGCACATATTCCTTGATCCGGTACCCACGGAGTATTTATATCAAATGACGTTTTTTTTTTTTTTGTAAATCTATCAAGAGATGGCAGTTATGACAGTCTTATCTTAACAACATCATATTTTCGAAATGAAATTGACTTGTTCTTTGGTTCTAAATGATTTTGTTGGTTAAGCTTTACTTACATTACTACAGATTTTTCACTGTGTTCTAAGTGTGGGGCAATGACGTTTTACTAATTTGTAAATATTGCGTTTGCTGATAGTTACTTCTGTATATTAGGCTATAAGTTTGTTTAGCACATAATATAGTGTACTAATTTAGGTGTTTCTTGAAACATATTAAAGTGTTGTTTAAAACTTTCATTACCTCTCCTGATTATTATATTCAGTCATTTCTAAAGCCTTGAGATATATTCTAAAAGACAAATAAACCTCTTTCTTATAGTTTTTCCAGTGAACCAATTATTTAACCTCAAGTTCCTTTCCGGGAAGTCTTATTTATATCCATATACATGTCTTGTTACTTGATTAAGCCTTGATTTTTGAATTATCATTGGACGATATCAATGTTGTTAGTCCCGAAATATCTTCTCCTCTATTCCAGTTATTGACTATATACAGGTTAGCAGAAAGAGACGCCAAGGAAATGCCTAGACGTTTTATTTCCTATGGATTCCTATGTTAACTTTACAGGCCCGTAACTCCCGAACCCATTGCTGACTGACGCTGGGAATCCATATGCATCTTAATTAGGACTGCCTCTTTTCTGGATTCAAAGGAGCGAAATGTTACTTGTGAGTAGTCTTTCTGAAGTTATTTAATAAGGTTAATGTAAAGCAACTATCTCCAACATAAGATGGCAGCACAAGATGAAACTAAATTGCAATGCTGCTCCTACAAATTCAAGCCTAGAGAGTTCACACTTTAAGAGAAAAAAGTTCACAACCGTTTCAAGAGTCCTATCCGTACCAATCTTTTACTCTCTTTTTGTTCATTCTTGAAATAGAATGTTATTGTGAATATCTAAACCTATAATAGTGAAGCTCTTTTAAGGCTCAATCCAAGTGGGTTTTCCCGCCATTTTCGTTTTACGTCAATTATTCAAAATCCAGTGCAGATAAACAAAATTTAATTGTCGCGGAGAAGAAAATTCGTTTCGTACTTCAATAATGGGTACAATTAGTTTTGAAGAAAAACCTACTAGTAACCTCACGATTGTATGCAGACACTTTTGGGACAGAATAGTGTCCCAAAAGTGTCTGCACACAATCCTGAAGTTATTACTAACATTTTCTTGAAGCTGATTAAACTTATTATTGAAGTTCGAAATGAACTTTGGTCCGTTAAAGTTAAATTTTGTTTACCTGCACGAGATTCTGAATAATTGACGTAAAACGAAAAAAGGCGGGAAAACCCACTTGGATTCAGCCTTAACAATGAAGAAAATACAAAACAAAAACAAAGCTGGATATAGGACATTTGTTGTTCAGGAACTGAACATTAAAGGATGGAATTGAAGGGAAAAGACAGAAAGGAAGAAGATAAATAAAATTCATAAGCAGGATTAAAGAAAAAAAAAATACGTACATTCTTAAATAAAAAGCGCAAGGACGAAACCGAATTGACAAGGCTAATTTTCTTCGAAAGACCTGATGCTATTACAAGAACACTGATGATGGTGGTGAATAATTTGATTTCCAACAGTGGTTAAAGGAAATAATATGAAAGTTATTCGATCTCGGGGTGGCTGAGAGGCGCCGACGGAGGTAGTCATGTGGTCTAAAGCGTCAGACCAGCGACTCCAACGTTGTGGGTTCAAATCCCACCATGGGCATCAATGTTTGTGTGTGCTACTTCTATAAGGGTCTCAGTAGAAACAGAGAAAATAAAGGAATATCAGTTGAAATCAGTAAAATAAAGAGATTAGCGCGCTCGCTTCCACTGCGCGTGGTCACGGGCTCAATTCCCGCCACAGGCTCATTGAACGGAGTGGTTCGGATCCTACTTTAGCAAAATAAACTGTGTCCTTCGAAGCTCACAAGCTCGTTTAAGATATGAATATCATTTGAATCAATGACATTTGAATTTTGTTTAAGCCCTTTAGGCAACTTTGGCTCAAGCAGAATAGATAATGGGTGAATTGGTGTAATGAGAAAAGTGGAAGGAAACGAGAAAGCCCGATCCGGGATCGAACCGAGGATCCCACACACTAGAGATGAGCGCTCTGGTACTGAGCTACCGCGACCCGCCAATCAATGAAAGAGTAATGTTCAGTGATGATTGTCATTTCCTTTGGGGGAAAGGAAGTAATTTATAGTTGGCAAGATTAGTAGACTATGATTTAAAAAAAAAAGAAGCTTCATCGTTCAATTTAAAGATAGTTCTTTTTTTCCCTTATTAGCTTCTATTTTAGAAGGAATTGGGAAAAGGTCTTGTGTCGTAATTTGAACCATGATCCCTAATCATTGGGGGTGGAAATATCATTCCATATCCAGCGAGGATTCTCAATTATTATTATTTTTTTGTAAAAAAAAAAATTGAAACAGGTTGTTTCCACCCACATTTTTTAAAATATTTTTTTTTTATTTTGTAATGAATCCAGGATCATTACAGCTCTTCCCCCCATCCTTCCGCCATTCTATCTTTCCAGACCCCATTAATTCCATTTATTGTTGAGAGACAGAGAGAAAGAGTAATACTAAAAAAAAAAAAGAAGTTCAAATAGCTAGAAATTATATTTCGTGTTAGTAGATTAAATTTCTTTGCTCACGAAATTCAGGGATCCGTCACTATGTTGTGACAGATGACATTCAAAGGAGTACCACTAGTCGCCTTGCACTGACTTCTCGATAATATGATGATAAAAAGAGATAGAACGACTCAAATACATAGTCTCTAAAATAAAAAGAAAAGAAATTCAAAAATGTGTCCAACAGAAAAAAAAAAGAAACGAGTTGTCATAGAATTAGTACGATCATTGTAGGTTTAAATATCTTACTGATAGATGTCCTGTGTGTTCTTTCATTTGAAGAAATAAAATGCGATATTCTAACAGAGACTACACACTGTTAAAAATTTTCACCAGTTGCCTGGAAAAAGTCAGGAACCTTTCTAACAAAGTCGAGAATGGAACGTTACTAACAACAATCAGAAACTCCTGGTTTCCAAAGATATTCAAGCAAAGAATACTTAGAAATTTCTCAACTACTGTATCACCATAGACCTCATAATAGATAGACTTAGTACGCTTCCCCATTTCTGGCTGCGCTAAAACTAATGTTTTGTTTTTCAGAGCACGCGATTTTGAATCCATCCGCTAGGTAGCTTTGCCATAGACCTCATAGTAGAATATGACGTCTATGGCAGAACTATCTAGTGGATGGATTCAAAATCACGTGCTCTGAACAAAAGTCCATTAGTTTTAGCGCAGCCAGAAATGGAGAAGCGTGCTAAGTCTATATATTATGAGGTCTATGGTATTACACAGGTTCACAATATGAATCTCAATAGTAGTCCATCTGTGAAGCTGCATGATAGTAGGCTAAACTTCCATTCCTGACATTTTCCAGACAACAGACGTGTGGCAATACGGGAGATTTGCCAACCTGAAAGGGAAAAAATGCTGGAGAAATGAAGAACATGCCAGATAGTTACAACACAGGCCTTAATTGTCTTAAAAGTACTATAAAAGGTAATAATAAAAACATTTAAAGACATACATTTATTAAAACATTCGTAATAAAAAAAATGGTTATGCATGACTAAAAAGAAAAACACGGTCTCACTTTATAAATTCTTGAATTGGCGCGCCTCATGCTTTTCTTTTTAAGCAACCATAAACAAAATTATTTATTTCCTTTTTTGTACGAATTGTTTAAGAAAAGCATGTCTTTAAAAGTTTTATTGTTACGTTTGTTCGGGTTATTTCGATGTTCATGTTTTTCTCAAGCTAGTATTTTGTGATTCAATCCTAAAGTGTTCTGCAACCAGTCAAACCCAGCATCAGTGCAGGCTAGCATTTATTTTAAGATAAAGAAGTCCGTATTAAGAAATATTAAAATATGCTTTTTAAAATATATAAATATATAGAAATATATGAAAGTAATAATGGAATATTATATTGTCCGCCAAACTTTTAGTGCATAACCTAAACGGCTGTAGGTAGTGAAGCAAAATTTGGTATGAACGTACACATTCACTAAGAGGTTACGTAAATATTACAAAATGTATCCAAAGACGCCATCTTGGATCCAAAATGGTGGACCCCAATAATCCATTTTGCACACCGTTTGAGCCAGAGATACGAAATTCGACAAAAAGGGGTATTGTCAAGAGTAGTTTAGGAAAAATATAACAACATTTTGAAAAGTCGCCATCTTGGATTTAAAATGGCCGCAAATCCTATTGTATAGAGTGCATGGCCTAAACCGCTGGAGCTAGAAACACCAAATTTGGTTCGAAGGTACATCATCACTAGTAGGTTACGAAAATATTACAATAATATCCAAAGACGCCATCTTGGATTCAACATGGCTTCCCAAAAACATTATCCACACGTTGGAGCTAGAGAGATGAAATTTTTTAGGAAGGTGTTTCATTACGAGTAGGTCATGAAAATATAAGAAAACGTTTTAAAATAAGCCATCTTTAATCCAAAATGGCCACCCAAAAGCTGATTTTTCAAAGCACTGAAGCTAGAGAAACGGAATTTTGTATGAAGGTGTATCATCACAAGTAGGTTACAATAAATGGTGTAAACCTCCGCTTTGAGGGCGCAGCCCCCAAGGTAGTTGGGGCAGATCGGTACCATGGAGGCGTAGTCCCTCAGAGATTCTGGTTACGATAAAGGTAGCGCAGCCCACAAAATCCTTAAGTCTGGGGTAAGCACCCCTAGCGAAGCAAAGTGAGTCTTTTTTTCACCATCTACTTCACTTCAGTAGCGACACCAGCGGCTAACTCTATTAACACAACTGTGTACGTCTAGATTGAATAAAACTTGTAATGTAAAGTCAACTTATTACAGTCAATTACAGTTATTCAAATTTCAGTACAAGAAAACAGAAATTAACTTTCACGGACCAAAGTTCGTTTCCTCCTTCAAGAATGAGTACAATTAGTATTATAAAATGCTAGCAGTAAGTGCAGGATTGTGTGCAGACACTTTTGGGACATTATTATGTCCCAAAAGTGTCTGCACACAATCCTGAGTTTACTATTAATATTTTGTTAAGACTAATTGTATTCATTATTGAAGGACGAAACGAACTTTGGTCTGTGAAAGTTAATTTCTGTTTTCTTGTACTGAAATTTGAGTAATTGACGTAAAACAAAAAAGCGCGGGAAAATCCACTTGGATTTAACCTTAATTGTATTCGATAACATTTCTTGAAGCCCCAAATTAGATCGTTCCATGGTTGGATTACAATTCTTGATAGGAATTGTGCCAGAATTTTCACTTGGGGGAGTGTATAGCCGAAATTGGAGAAAAATAGTTCCCCTGTCATTGAGCAGACTAAATTAAGTAAAACCGTAAACACCACAGGTCTTTGTTTTAAATGAAATATAACTTCTTTTTGACTATTTTAACCACTGCTATGATAGTTGTTATTATGTGTTACATAGTTACATCGGCCATTAAATTTTCACCCCAAATTGTTTCTCTTTTGCAATTGGAGGAAGATTCCAGAACTATTTTATTTTAATTCGCCACAAAATGAAATATATTTTGGGGGATATGCACTGATTTTAGTTCCCAATTTTGCAGTAGGTGGCGCAACAAGCGTTCATCATCAATTTAGTTCTCCAAACTAATGCAAGAAATTGAAGAATTTTGTTACGTTTATTCTAAAAGAAACATAAATATACATTTTCTTCTACACTGTAAGAAATTGATACTTTACTATCAACATTATCTTAAATCTTGCTTCTAATATGTTTGTTTCTGCTAAAAGGTGTCCGCTATTAAATTATTTATTTACAATTAGTATGCAAGCGAAATAACGAAAGGCATAGTATTTATGTATAGAACTTATATAAAAATTCAGTGTACATTGCCCTTTCTCAGGCATTATTTTAAGAGTTAACTTTCCGATTCATTTTGTTTGTAATTTGCTAACCAACCAAGCTGTAAACAGGAGACAGCTCTAGGCATGGCTGCTTGTTCCAATGAAAAGAATTCAGATTTCACAAAACAAAATTATCTTTATTTTAAAAATATGAATTCTATACCCTTTAAAATATTAATTCTAGTCAGGGTTGCCAACCGCACCGTTCTGACCGTACATGTATAACAATTTTTATTGTTTGTCCGAAATGTTGGTTCAATTGATGGACCGTACACTAAATGTGGTGGATATTGAAACGTCCCCAACCTAATGATCCCAAAAGAGGATCACACAGACAAATAGGGTCGCCAGGAGCCTAGAGTATCCACGCAACGCATCTAACCTATCCTCTAGCTCCAAACATTTTCTACACCCCAGACGAGCGACGCAGAAATGCCTTCCAGATTTAAGAATATTTGGGAAAGAGGATTCCAGATCCCCCAAATATTTTCTATTCATAAGTCAGGTGATAAACCTAATGTCTCCTCGTATAGACCTATCTCTCTGCTTTCGCCTTTGTCGATAGTCTGTGAAAAGATAATAAAATATAGACTTTAGAAATTGCTCTCTCCATACGTAACTACTGGCTCAACACGGCTTTCTACCTAACACCTCTTGTTTAACTAATTTGTCCGCATTGCTCACGCATGCGATTAAGTCTATTTCAGATAACTCTCAACTTGACGTGGTGTACTTGGACTTTTCCAAAGCCTTTGACAAAGTAAATATCAATATGCTTCTTTATAAATTATCCGATAGGTTTAATATACATGGGAAATTTCTTTCCTTACTCAAAGATTATCTCTCTAATCGTGAACAGCGTGTGCTTCTTCCTGATTTCCCTTCCACATATGTGTCTGTGTTATCCGGTGTACCACAAGGAAGTGTTCTTGGTACACTATTATTTCTTCTATATGTTAATGATCTTCCATCTCACTTATCTTCACCTTCCAATAATATTCTTTTGTTTGGAGATGATTGCAAGATCTTTAGGAATGTACCAACCGATAATGACGCCCTCCTTCTTCAACAGGATATATCTGAAGTAGTTGATTGGTGTAATACCTGGAATATGACCCCAAATCCTTTAAATCCTTCCACTCTTAAAATTTCGTTGAAAAATAACTATTTTTTTTTTCAGATACTTTATCGACAACATTTCCATTAAAAAAGTAAATTTTCAAAACATCTGGGTGTAAGTTTTGATGAGAAACTAATATTTGAAGAGCATACCAGAGCCACAACTAGCAGTACCATGAAACTACTTTGTTTCCTCTACAGATTCACAGAAATTCAAAGCCTTTCTTCTCTTCGTATCTTTTTCAAAGCTTTCGTTTCACCTAAATTAGAATACTGCTCCCACATTTGGAATATGGCTTCTTCTACTCACTTGACACATCTCAATTCCGTCTTAAGCTTTTTCGTCGCCATCGTTAAATACAGAGTCCCTTCTACTAGATCCGTAAGTAACACAGACATTCTAAATATCCTAAACATTCGAACGCCCTCTTCAAGACGAAATCTGGCAGACATGTTATTCTTATTTAAAATATCCAATGGTAGTGTTCGATCTGAACTGCTGCTTTCTGAGCTCAACTTTCGCATTCCTTCCCATTCCACACGCAATATTTACATACTCAGCACCAAGATTAGAAATAGTCAAACGCTCTATATGTTGGTCAGAATGGTTTCTGAATATAATCGCCTACCACCAGAGATAGACATTATCAGCACAGAACAAGCCTATGGAAATCTGAATATAATCGCCTACCACCAGAGATAGACATTATCAGCACAGAACAAGCCTATGGAAAACAGATAAAAAGAAATATGTAAATACTTTTGTGTTATGTTTTTATTGCTGTTTTATTTGTGAATAATGTTAATTTTATGATTGTTGGATGTACAAATGTTTTATCAATGTTAATGTTTCAGTGTAAAATGGCAGAACTGTAAAATGCTCAAACAATACGTTACGCAGTTCTCATTATGGAGGAGTACACGCTAGAGGGGATTCCCCACAAAACTACTTCATTGTAGTATAATTGTTGTAGCCATGCAGCTGTAACGCTCACTAGATGGCACTGGTGTGCAGAATAGTGAATACGCCAATAACGTCAACAATTGGGAAAACACTGTCAGTGGAGAAATAAATTATTTAGTATGGAAACCGTTTATTTTGCAGCTCTATAGGTGACGCTTTGTACACACTTAATTTAAACCGTAATGGCTTGAACATTTTTCTGTATTTTCGCTTTCTTTTTTTAGTATTTATTGCAAGGTAATATTATTCCAGCAATGTATGTTCTTTTGTGATTGTATTCGTTCATTTTATATATATTTAAGTTTTATAAATACGCATGCCATTATATAATACATGTAACACTGTAGCAAAATGAACCGAGCAATTGACTCTACAAAAACACTCACATGCTTACCTTGTAGAAATAAGGACGAACTTAATTTTACTTTAAACATAGCCAACAATTCATTTTCTCTGATCAACATATTGCGAGTACTAAGATACATCCCGGGTTCGAGTCCCGGTAGGGGCATGGATGTCTTTTAATTCAATCGTGACGGGCCGAAGTCAACAGTTACTAGACTAGCCCATATAAAATAAAGGTTATACCAACCTTCCACCACAGTATTTTCCTTTAATAAAACGTTCCCAGTATTTCTATAGAGACTATCAAGGCACCAGAAGCCCAGAAAATTTCCGTGCTGCTCCTAAAAATTCAAGCCTAGAGAGTTCAAACTTTCAGGGAAGAAAGTTCATAACCAATTCAAGTGCATGATAGATGCCGATTTGTTTCCCTTCATTTTTCAAAACTCTTCATTGTTGTTGTGAAAATCGGAACCTATAACAATGAAGCTCTTTCAACAATGAGCAAAAAAGAAAATTAAAAATCGGCATCGATCATGCTCTTGAATTGGTTATGAACTTTCTTCCCTGAAAGTTTGAACTCTCTAGGCTTGAATTTTTAGGAGCAGCATTGAAATTTCGTGTAACAGTGAAAATACATTAGACATATACAGAGGTAGTGCTGCCATCTTTTGTTGGAGATCGTTGCTTAAGATTATCCTTAAAGCTTATACACTAAGACAATGGATTAAAAAAATATTTAATCTACTCGCTGACACATCTCATCTCACCAAATATTGGAAGCGCTTTAATGCACTCACTCGCAAATACAGCAAAATTCCATGTCCACTGATCCATAATAACCAAGCATCACACACAGACAGGGATAAAGCAGATGCGTTTGCTGATTGAGACCCACTATTGGTTTTGGCCCACTTCACCGTCATCCAGCAGAAAGACTCAACACAAGTCCTACAGCCTAACCCCAACCATCCCCTCCCAGATCACAAGAAAATGAAACTAATAGTTTTTACTCGGTCGAAATGTTGAAATTGAATCTTTGAAAGAAATGCACTCCTAAATAAAGTACGTATGTTAGCAATTGAAGTAAGACCAGAGATATTATCCTGCTATTACTGAATCCATGTATTCTTTTGAACTAACACATACTGAGAAGGAATTTACTGTTACTGAGACTCATATTTACAGTTTTATGTATGCAGACGTTTTACAGATAACCTTCCATCTGCACTGATAAGATTGTATCGAGAGGGTTTCTGAGGTTTTAGAAACACTAGGGTTTCTCAGCTTTTCCAATCTGCAGGTCTTTGTTCCTTTGTTTTTTTTTCGCAGTGGCTAATGGTAAGCAAATCCTGTAAGCCAATCGGAAAACGTGACAATCAGCACGTTTTTTTTTTAAATGTAAATCCATTCAAAGGGGTACACCCTTTCTTTGGGAAGGGAATTTATTTGAAAAGGGTTTTCAGTTTATTATAGCGGGCAAATTGGGAGTTTGGGTTATCTTTATTTCATAAATTTTAATTTGATCTTCAATTTCATATTTATGGCTGGCTTCTTGGCATTTCCTGGTTTCCAGTTTCCATTGATATCTCTGGAGTTGATCCGTCCTGCAATGAATAACGTACAACGAACACCATATAATGACAGAACATATACATATTTAGTCAAAGGATTCAAAAGGACAAAAAAATATTTACACAATGATAATTGAGAGAGAAAATATATATAGATATGTGAAGTCAAATAACTAAATATAAAAATTAATAAGAAAGAGAGGCATAGGTGTATATTGTGAATTACATATTCACATGATATAAATGTTTCGTAATGGTTGAGGTGAAAAAATGAATGCAGTGCAATTTGACGAGACAAACACGATTAGGGAGTTAGAAAGATACGTGCGGGGTTATCTTCTGCTTCGGGGCTGCTCGAAGCTGATATGAGACAGGTAATCCCTTGTTATCGACAATGAGGAAACACTAGTACTGTGATGGACAAACGTGCGGTGATAAATGATTTGGGCGATATATGGCTAATTCTGGTTGAAGAGGGTCGTTATCGGTCGAGGCTATGTGAGTCTATGGTAAACAGGTGCTGTGATGGAGAATAGATATATTTTGGAAGTGAGTCGTGAATAGCATCTTGTTGGAAGATATCAAGAAAGAGAAGGTTTTCATGAGCTATCGAAGTTGTGACGTATTTTGTGCCGAGTGTTTCGAGAAATTCTGTAATTCGAGAAAAGTCCATTCGTTGGTACAAGTCTGCAGTTGGAGAAGGAAGTTTGATTCTATAGGCCAGTCTCAAAGTGTGCTTTTCAGAAATGGTAAGGCGGTCATATAAGTCATGTGAAGCAACGATCCAACTGGTATGTCCATAAGTTAAGGATGGGCGTATGAAAACTTTGTACGTTTTGATGACAGTCGGAGTATGTAAGCCCCAGGAGGTGCCAACCAATCGTTTCAGTAAATTGAGACGTTGTGTAGCCTGTTTACGAATTTTCTGCATATGTGACTTCCAAGCTAGTTTGGTATCGAGATGACCCCTAGATATTTGACCTGTGGATGATGTCGGACAGGAGTTTCATTTACTGTGATCTGAAAAAGATTGGGGGTTTCGGCGGATACGAGAGTGGCATCGATGTGGAAGAATGATTGTGCGTTGAGAGTCAGTTTCCATTTTGTGCACCAGTCTGTGAAGATATTGATTGACAGCAGGTTGTAGAGTTGTGTTTATTACATGAATGGTGTTTCCAGTGGTGAGAAAGGCTGTGTCATCAGCATACTGATATAACGATATCCGTGGTGAAAGTTGAGGTATGTCTGAAACATACATGAAATATAATAATGGTGAAAGAACAGAACCCTGAGTGACACCCCAATAGAGAAAAATATAATGAGAAAGAGTAGAGTTTATGTTGATGTACGCAAGTCTTGTAGATAAGAAGGAGAAAATGAGAGGTCAGGACGATTAAAGGAATGAAGCTTGTAGATTAGACCAACGTGCCAAACTCTATCAAAAGCTTTTTCCAAGTCAAAAATCTTTAAACAGGAAGGTTTAGAAGTATTATAATGATTGGTGATGTCGTTGGTTAATCGAAGAAGTTGATCTAGTGTGCTTATTTGGGGACGGAAGCCTGCTTGATGAATAGTAATAAGGGATGATATATTTGTCCCTGATTTCAGCTGAGTTTAACAATTCATTTGATGCCGCATTTCAGGTCAACACGAGATTTTGAACCAACCACCGAACTTTAGAGTAGCAGTGTCTGAAAGAAAATAAATTATTGAACCGAGAAACCTCATTCATTTAACTTAAATTATTTTTCCTAGCCGGGAAGAGCTGAGTACACATTTTAGAATAAATGTATCTTTTATAAAAGTGGTCTGTGCTGCCATCTACTGTTTCATTTCTCCAACAAAATGTATTGTAATACGTACCTTTCAAGTTTTGCAATAAATTGTATGATTAATTTTCTTAGCTCGATGTCAAACACATACTCCATTATAATTTAAATTGCGTGAAGAAGTGGGAGTGGAAATTTAATAGAATGAAAAGAAACGAGAGTAGATTTTTACAATAAAGGGTCAGTCAGCTGATGTAAGTAGGAGGAGGCATTATGACGTACACAGATTATTCTTTATTCGACTGGCGACTCTAATCAAGCTGTTATCTGGTGTGAGGCGGGGTCAGAGGCCAGGCGAACCTAATCCATCAACAATCACTACACCTCCATCATCAATGCTATGTGAGTTGTTGTGTATGGGTGTGTGTTGGATTGCCCGCGCGCACTCGTTCCCCCAACACAAACTAATGAAGTTGTTGGACATCGCTCAGCGGGAAATCTCGCTGTGAGGAGTTACTGGCAATCTCTCTTTCTCTCTCTCTCTGAAAAATATTATTAAACACGCATATGTACTTTGGGAACAATGACATCAGATAGGCATTGTTATCTCGTGAGATTGTCGATGTTTTTTTGTTTTTTAAAAATCTCTCTTTGTTTCGTTTGAAAAAAGTGAGGTCAAAAACGTTGAAAGTGACATACAGTATTATTCGGTTATTTATTGTCAAGCGATAGTAAAATATCAAAATGTCCTCTTGAACAAGAAACTGCTTTACTTTTAAACAAATATTACAGTGTGTGAATCATGAATGTAGATGGTTGCTGATTCCATTCTTTTCCTCTTTGGCAAATACTCATTGTGTACTCTAGAATGTGCCAATCACCATAGCTTTGTGGATAGCGTTATTGCGGTACTTACTTCCTAGATACGTTCTTCTGTTGACTCACTATTTTGCCATTTAGGAAACAAAATCGATACAACAGTTGTCAGTAGTTGTTTCACGCGAGGCGAGGTGAGAAATGGGTCGTTCTCACTCTCGCATCTGCGAGAAATTCTCGCCTCGCAGGTACGAGAAGGGACTACTTTCTCGTTCTCACGAGAATATCTCATTCTTATGGTGTGCTTTGTGAACAATGTATTTCTCGAATTCACTTAAGTTTCTATGAATAACTTAATTTAAATAAATAGGCCTATTTTGCATGATATGTTGATCTATATTAAGAAAAATTGAAAAAGTAAAATAATAATAATAATAAACCTAGGTAACTATTATTACAATTCTAATCATTTTTACATGTGTGATATTTAGCTAGTTTACAACTAACAGTACTATGCCGAGATGTTGACTGCTAATTGACTTTATGTAAATATTTATTTTCCTTTGTTTACACACGCTAAAAAAAAAGTATGGTTACAGTAACCATATAACGCGATTTTTCATAGTTAATTTTGGGACAGTAATACTATTGCTGGTTGCAAATACCATACAAGTATTGTTAATCGTATATTGTCATTATGGCAATACATATGGTTAGGTGTATTGTCATAATTACAATACTATTAACGATATTGTATGGCCAAATTCTTGTTTCTAGTTAAATTAACAAGATATGTTGTCAGATTATAGTTAATTACACAATACTGTATCGTTGAATTAACTATGGGGGAATCATGTCTGACCATACTATATACTTACACATATTGTTAGAAATTGATGATATTTTATTGCTGTTGTGACCACATGTATTGCTAAATGACCTCCAGACAGAGTGGAATCTATGTCAACATAACATTGCAAGAAAATAAAAATTTCTTGTTGGCGAAGTTTGGTTTCACTATTAGTATACAACTATAATACATGATACACTTTGTGGGTATGAACTTTAGCACATACATTATGACTGAAACCCCCCACCCCCATGTTATATTACATTCAAGGATAATACCACACGAATAAATCACTAGCAGTAATCGTTGATTACAAATTCAGATTCCAGAATTATCACTATTCTTGTTGTCTGGCGTTAATCTATAACATGAGGCCATAACAAATCCTTCGTCATTCTTAGCTACATGTTTCTAATTACTCTCGATTCGAACAAACAATATGGCTTCCAAGCACACAAAGTCTCAGAAAAAAATATTGTAATAGTAACTATACTTCTTGTCATTTTCTGCGCATGCGCATCCAATAACCATACAGTATGATTCGAGCAACAGTAAATATATTGTCAAACTTGTAGGTCAAGAAGGAATAAGGTAAAATGAACCATACGTATGATTTCCCCAGCAATATAAACTTTAACTATACTTGTTTAGGAATCCCAACTATACAACAATACGAGATATAGTCAACTTAGTACAAGAGTATCGTTACCGTAGCACAATTATGGTTACGATAACTATAAAAAATAACAATACAGTTTAGCAATACCAGTATAGTTGGATTTACCAGGGCATTTTTTTACAGTGCATTAAAATGATCAAATTTTGAGAACTTCTTCATATTGTTCTGTTAGGGGGATAAGAAACGGAAGGGACAGAAGAGAATAAAGAAATATTGGTCATCATGAACTTTTAGTAGGCGATTTTAATACAGTAACAGTAGAACACAATCGCTGTATTGCCACAGCTCACAGCTACTTTTTCCCTTTATTTAGTTTTCTACTGTTTTCTTGCATTTAAAAACAATTTTGAAATATTTTTCTTCTCTTTTCAATGAGCCAATAATTTTGTTTTCCGTTTTATCGAAAACAATGACTAAAGACAAGTAGGGAACAAATGATATTTTCTCCACTTTACAATTACTAAAGCTTCTTTTTAATAATTGTAAAATAGTTGTAGTAGTCCATATGTCCGGTTTACAAAATTGTAAGGACCAATAAGAAACAGTCGTTGGTGTATACAAGTGTAAACGTATATAAACACTGAAACCATAGCGTAAATAACTGGATTGTCATTTTTACATTTTCGAAAAAAAAAATGCTTTCGAACAGAGCCGTTTTAATAAATACTGTACGGTACAAGTAGTCTAGTCTATCATCTGCAGTACATATCTCATTTAGTACGTTCTATGGCAGACGTTATATTGTTGAAAGCTTCCATTTGGTATGAACAATGAGTTATATAGCATAAACAAAATTTCAAGATTTGTTGCATTTCTGAACGGGCATCCAGGATTTCCGATGAAACAAAGGACCCATGTTCCATCTCCTTTCTCAAGCTAAAGATCAGCGTGGCCATTCAGAGAGAGAATGCTAGTTTTATCTTTCCAACAGTCTCAGCATTTAAATAACTTGATGAAGTTCCTTATTCATTTTTAATTTTTTTTAGCAGAAGGTTTCAAATAATAAAAAAGAAACATTTTACATGATTCGAAGATTCTGAATAGTTTTTTTTAAGTAAGTGTTTTTTGAATTGATACAAATGATGTTTATGTGACGTCATACTTTTTTCAAAAATAGGACATATGACGTCAGATAACCTTCAGTTTTTCCTTCATATTTCGTGTAACATAATGGGTGAAATCGCTAGTTTAAAGATCACATTTGACTGTGAGACGAGAGTAGGAAGTTGAGGAAGGTGGGTGAGAAAGATTAACTACCACACTGAGGATAATGAATAAGTGAGGACCTTGTGATTACTAGTAAGTAGCATAACCTACTAATGTCTCAACATAGAAAGCCCTATTTTCGAAATCCTGACCTTTCCAACCTAATCTAACCTTTGGTCACTTTTTTTTTTAATTTCCCAAGCCATGTATATAAATGTTCCTTATATATATTTTTTTTGTTAAGAAATGCAGGGTCATCGAAAACGATTGCCAGAATTAAAAACTTATTATTTAGAAAGGTTCTTAATGGATATACACGACTGGTGTTTTAAAATGTTCAGAAATTTTTAAAGTTTTGGACTTACATATTTCGATTCGGGCGCCATTTGTAGCTCTGCATATGCCTAATCGATATTTTATCTACGTCTTCTGTAGTGTCTGGAGTTAACTTTCTGGAGATGACCCGCGAATGTACTTATTAATCTTGTAAGCATAGAGCCTTAAGCATTTGTGCAGGACATTTTGAAGGGTTAGCTGCTAAACTTATTATACGAGAAATTCTAATGCAGGATTGCCTTATGCGTTCTACATTTTCCTCTAAAGTTCTTGATCGGCCAGATTTTCTCTTCTCACCCCCACCCCACGTCCCACTCATGTGCACCGCTGTAAGTGTTAAGGTCATACAGATCTTTAAACATTTAGCAACATTTTAAGACGCCACGCTTGGATATCTATTAATAACTTTTCCTATAATAAAAGTTCATAATCTCGGCAATCTTTTTCGATGACCCAGTATATAAAAATAACTTCTGTGTGCCAGGAATTAATCTTGAATCTCCAGATCAGCTTTCCGATACGCTAACCAATACTCCAAAGTGGCAGTTCCGCAGCAGCTACTTGTTAGTGTTGTTTATGGTCCAAGCAGTACTGCGCCTGCTTGTGAGTGGCTCTGCCTTAATAGGGCTTTCTAAGTTGAGACACCATCGCATAACCTACTCGCGGTGTATAGTTCCTTTTGGAGTCAGTTCTTCTCAAAACGAAATGCTAAAGAATAAGCTATGCTCGGATACCAGTTAAATATAGAAAACGAAATTTATTGAAATTTGAAACAAGGTGCGAGATTAGAGAAATACTGGCGCTAGAACACGCGAGACTCTCTTTCTTCCATGAGTCATTCTTACTCTCCTCGTTTCTCGCATTATTCACTCTCGGCCCGCTTCACAGTTACATACCACCCTCTCGTTATTGCCTCGCAGTGAAACGTCAGTTGTCAGCCAATCGGGGGCCGGCAATTTTCTTAAGTGTTGATCAAAAAATAATATTTATTGAAAAAAAAAAACATTGCAAAGCGCTTTTTCGTGTAAGCTGTTACTGCCCAGTTGCAACGTAGAGTTTACTGTCACATTTTTCTGCAACTTTAGTAAAAGTGTCCATTAAAGATGCAATTTTTACATTTTCCGTAAATTCATTAATCAGTTTTTAGCAAGCTTATAGAGTGCCTTAGTTTTAGTCTGTATGTCTATTACATAGTCTAGCCTATCACCTAACTTAGCTCGACTATCAATCCAGCATATTATATGGTAGTCCTTCTGTCACGTGAAAAAAAAAAAACGTGAAGCACTCAGTTCATTTTCACGTAGTCTAGCGTGTCACTTATTCTAAATAGTTTATCATGTATTCTAGCAAGTCACTTAGTCTTGTCTTCTATCACGTAGTCTAGCCAGCTTATTACTTAATCTAGTGAGTTAGGTTACGTAGTCTGCCCCTCTATCATATGCTTTCGCGAGTCACGTAGAGTAGTCTATGTATCACATAGTCTAGCTAATTATGTAATCAGCCCGTTTATTATCTAGTTTACCCCATCTCAGTGTAGTTTAGTGGATCACGTAATTTAGAGCGTCTATCACGTATTCTAGGATGTCACGTAGTTTAGCTCATCTATCAGGTAACCTCACCTATCAGTTCGTCTATCAATAGTCTAGTGCGTTAAGTATTCTAGGACGTCTACCACGTTGTGTGGCGAGTCGCGTAGTTAGTCTAGCGCATCTTTTACGTACCGGTAGTCTCTGTCACGTAGTCTAGCGAGTCAACGAAACCTAATGGAAAAGAATAGACTTCAAATTCAAGATCAGCAACACCAAGCTCAACTTGATCAAAATCTGATGGTGAAATCCAGGATCATGATGTATTAATTCACTCTTATGACATTCTTCCTAGAATAGGGCTACCATACGTCCGGGTTTAGTCTGGACAGTCCGGGATTTCTTGTTGTGTCCGGGCTAGCGTCCGAGATCAAGAAGAGTCCGGTGTTTCGGGTTGTTTCAATAAATACTCGATTTTCGGCTCGGACTTGCATAGTGATAATCAAATAATTGTAATAATAATCAATGACAAATAGGTAAGTTAATTTGGCAATACCGCGAGTTTGATTCCTCCTACTACACACATTCTTCGTCTCGTCTGAATGTTCATATCTGTCATTTGTTACACATGTAGAACAGTTCTTTTGGTGGCTGTGTTTATTTCCCATGGTAGAGAATTAAGCCAAAAGAAAATAGTGGCGTCTATGATGGATGATCTGTTTCTCTTTCTGGACATCAAGTGAATACTTCTTGAAGCCCTTCATGTTGTCTGCAAATTGCTGCTTGCATGAACGCTCTGCAATGTTCATGGAAACAATATCTTCTGTGGAACGGGAAGTGGACGCAATGGAATCTTGTCTCCTTGCAACTAGATTGAGACACTTAGCACGCGATTCCTTTTTCCGTCTGTTTGTTGGTATGAAGTACTTAGGAACACTAGGAATCTTCAACATGTGGTTTACACTTGGCACCAACTGGCCTCATTCTGGTGAAGGTTTCACTGAATGAAGAGTATGATTACTTGGACCATTAAGTGTAGTGACGGGAATCAGTTGCAGTCCTCTTTCAGTTATCTTACTCGGAGCCTGAATAGCCTTGCAATAGTCTGAAATTAAATATCTTTTTTATGATTCTTTATCTGGAACACTTACTTTACATTACTACGTGCACCAAGAGTCTTGCAGAAGCATGTAGAATTGTTGTCATAGTGCCTTACACAATCATCGAATTGTATGACCCAAGATGTAGATAGATTTTCGTAGCACAAAGCTTTAACTTCTCAACGTCTCTGTGTGCATACACCACTACACAAAATATGTAAACTAAATCACTTTCACAATACTATATTCCACAGACAACTGAATGCCTTCAAATAACGTGTGTATTATTTCACTTCAAACACCTCTACAATATAGTTATAACTTCAAAGGAACAGAACACTACTTTTCACTAGCAAACGTGTCACATACACTGTTATTTGTTTCGAAGTGAACTGAGCTCATCGCGGAAGATCTCAAACACCAGCATAGCTTCAAGTGAACATGTAACTTTATCTGGTGTCTCAGAAGAGGAATCCTACACTGTAAAAACTCAGAACAGCTGAGCTGCCTCCACTTTTTGGATTAACCTACATTCAGCCAGTTTTCGGTTGAACGTTTTACTTTCTGTAAAATTTCAAAATGTGTGTATACATATATATGAGTGTTCCAACGTATTTCATTCAATCCGAGCATTTTTTTTAAAGTAGAAAATAATAAAAGGAAATATTCCTTTAGAATTAAAAATAGTAATAAAAAAAGTTAGTTGAAGTGGTCGGGTTTCCATCCAGTGTCCACGAGCACGCTGGTCAGATGGTCTAACCACTTCGCTACGAAGTCAGTTGGTGACTCTGGCTTTCCGAGCGAGCTATGGTTTTACTGTGAAGGTGGTTAATTATTAACACGTTTTTGATTTTACTACGAGGAATGTCTCGTGAAAAAAGGAGAGATACGTTTGCTACAGTGTAAAGATTTATACCCAACTTAATTTCTCGGTCCACCAGTAAACTGTTTGCTGTTCACAGTGTAAAGGCAATGTAAACACTCACAATGGCGGGACGTTCAGTGACAAGCAAGTAACGTTACTCCTGTTATTGGATTATAGAATATCCAACTAAGGTTTAAACTTCATCCACAAAAGTACGTAACCTCAAAATTGCAAGTTTAGCTTACACTTCGATTAGAAAATGACCGAGTTTTAAGCGTAAAATAAGTTGAACGTTCACGGACAAATCACTTTGGCCAATTTCAACCCATTTTCAGTTAACGTTAAGGCATTACAAAGAAAATGTTTAACTTTAAAATGGGTTAATTTTACCAATCTTTCCACTAAAGGGCTTACACTATATCCACGTTTAAGAGTAAATACAATAAAACGCTAATTTTCGACTTTTATTTCTCCATAAAGCGGAGTAACTTTCATCCATTTCGTGTTTCCACTTTTTACAGTGTACAGTACTAGGTCTCTTACCAACAAGCTTATAAAATAATACTGCCAAATTACCTATACTGCCAAATTGCCCATACTGCCAAATTACTCATACTGTCAAATTACCTATACTGACAAATTACATATACTGACAAATTACCGATACTTCCAAATTACTCATACTTCCAAATTACCAGTACTGCCAAATTACCCATACTTCCAAATTACCAGTACTGACAAATTTCCCATATTGCCAAATTACCTATACTGACAAATTATCTTACTTTACCCTACAATATTTAAGGTTAGTGACCTTGATTTACTTGCCCGTTCAGGGATTATTCCAAGGTTATCAGTTATAACAGTCTGGCTGGCCCTGAACTCGAGAAAGAACTTATGTTACCCAGTTTGGGTGTGTAAAGCCGAAATTTAGGGATGTTAGAAAGTGAGGGAGATTTTGTCGGATTTTCATCGATTTTTCACGGTAAAACAGATATATTCAAGTTGGAGGTGTGTGCTCGAGAATTCGGGAGGGTACCGTCCCCTCCGTTGAGGAAATCAGGGAGAATTCATGTGCTTGTTTTCAATCTGGTAAACGTTACAATTTTTTTATATTCAATATTTATACGATTTCTCGAAACTTCTACCATCTGGGTGTACCCGATGATTGAACAAAGGCTCCGCGAAACGAAAAAGATTGGAAACTACTACTTTATTAGTTGGTTGTATTCTTTCTGCTTCGTGTTCAATTTTTGTAAAATGTCTGAAATTATAAGAAGAGAAAGAAAAAAAAGCTTTTTGATTCACTCAGAAGTGACGTAGGTTGTAATATAATAACACACGCAAATAATACCGTTACCTTCTTAAATATGATTTATATTGTTGATAACAATGCAAAGTAGAATATTTATTACAATTAATTGCATGTAATGAAAGACAAATCAACACCCTGTTGGGAAAATGACGTACATCAATTTAATGTGCCTTATTAACTTGCATTTCCAGTTTGTAAGTTGTTTGATAAAGGTAGACATGGTTTATTATTATAATGTAATATATTTGCAATGATGAGACGTGACTTAAGAGAACAACAGTTTCTGAACAATGCGAAAGAAGTAAATGGTTGTGATTTGTGAAGGGAATCCTGTGGAATGTTTTAAAAAGAAATGTGTTTACAGGTGTTTTCTTTCATGAGACAATTTTCGACTATTAGAATGGCTATTAATGTGAGAGAAAAAGGTACTTAGGTTTGGTTTGCTAACGATATATTGTGATTAGATGTTTGATCAGTCAAGTAAACAACGGAGAAATTGACGTTCGTGTGAAGAATTGTACAGAAACACAGAAGCACCATCTAGTGGGATAATTACAACTTTATGGTATTTTTTAATACTGTTTTAAAGGGATATATTTTTTTTAATTTATCTTCCTTAACTTCAAAAAAAAGTTTACCGTCAAAACATGATAGAAACCAAGCAAAACTCCACGTATACACTGTCCCAATTTTGACTTTACAACCCCTTCCAAACTAAAGAATCCTGGCGGAATCTATGAGCATAAATTAAATATTCTCTGGCATGCTAGTCGAACCTTTATTATTCTATTGTAGTACCCATGAAAGAGATTCTAAGATTTCAGACCTTTTAATCGTTCTGAGTTTTCATGAACATGTTTAAACTGAATTTGATCTTCCTCTATCGATGGCTTGGTTCTACAAGCATTACTGCTTTGTGTTTTTTTTTTCTTTGGTGGGAATATTCTGATTGGTTTACCTGTGCTTGCATGCACTTTACAGGAAGATTCAACACTTTTTGATGCAGATCTATTTCGTTTCTTACTTTCTCTTTCCTGTCGTCAATTTTCCTTCTCGTCTTCCTCTATCTTTTACCTGTGCTTCTTTTCTCAAGAATGTAGCTAGATTTCTCTCACTCCCTCTTCCGCTTGAATGCTTCCGGTCACATCAAAATATGTTCTAATTAATATTTGAAAATTGAATATCGAAGTTCCATGTTTTTTCGAATATCGATATTCAATGATATATCGAACGGAAATATCAAACCAAAATATCGACCTAAAATATCAAACTAATGTATCGAAAATATAAAACATAAATTTCCGTTGTAACCGTTGTAATTTTTATCATAGCTATGTTACAAATTTGGTTACGTAATAGTAAGGAAATTCGTACAGGTTCTGCATTGAGTCTCCTACCCAAGAAAGAAGATACCGCAGTTCGGCTGAGTCCCTTAGCTAGTGCATTTTCATCAAAGGATTACTCAAAAGGATTTTGTCAGAAATTAACATACATAAATAATTTTGAAATTACATCTTCAGTATTAAATTTCTAATGCTGTGTCCTTCTACACTGTCCTACCATAGGCCTCATAATAGATATACTTATCACGCTTCCCCACTTCTGGCTGCGCTAAAACTAATGAATTTTTGTTCAGAGCACGTGATTTTGAATCCATCCGCTAGGTAGCTCTGCCATAGACCTCGTAGTACAATATGACGTCTATGGCAGAGCTACCTAGCGGATCGATTCAAAATGACGTGCTCTGAACAAAAGTCCATTAGTTTCAGCGCATCCAGAAATGGGGGAAGCGTGCTAAGTCTAACTATTATGAGGTCTATGGTCCTACTAAAAGAACTACACCAGCTCTAGATATACATTTACATTTAGGGGGCAGCAGGTCCCATTTAAATTTAATTAAAAATTAGTATTATTATTAAAATTAACTTACCCAACTTTTCGCTCAGGCCGATGATGCTAGGATGAATTGGTGGAATGAAGAAAATGGGAGAACCCTGAGGAAACCCACGCACATAGTGTTTGTCCACCACAAAGTTCACACGGCATGAGCAGAGGATCGAACCGACGAGCCCCAAGATCACAGGTCCCATCTTTAAATATATATACAGTTTGAAGCAAGTGTAATTAAACATAATAAAAGATGCAAATACTCTTTATATTACCGAATGACTAGCCCACTTAAACGGTTCAATATCGTTATTATTATTATTATTATTACATATTTTTAGTAATTCTATCATGTATATTGGCTTATTTACAAGTAATAGCAATAGCGTTGAAACAGAGTCGTTAAATAAGCGTTGTTCTAAACCGAAATGACGTCATTTTGAATCAATTTCCTTACTTTTTTCTTTCGTCTGTACAAAAAAACTAACTTTCCGAATTATTTTCTTGGATACTGAAGAGGAGAACATAATAAGCGTCTCTCTTTTTTTTTAGCCTTTATTAATGCTACTACAATAACTACTACTAACACTATCATTGCCACACGTTCCCAGTATAAATAGAATATAATCACCGTGATTAGCTTGTTCATGGGAGTCAGACACGAGAGGGCTGGGAAGTGGCGAGCTGGTGGATGATGTAATGCTGGTAGTAGTTGTGAGGGGAGGGGTAAGGGGGTAAGGTTTACGCTAACACTACAAAAGCGTTGCGTGTTTCTCATTTTGTGACTTCTTAATTTGCGCCATTTGAAAAAAGAAGGGCGGAGTTTTTCTATTGCAATAGCAACGATTTCTATTTATTTTTGCGAAGGGAAGGGGGCACAGTCAACACGCAGATCAATTTCAAAGAAGTAAAAACAGAGGTTTATACTTCTGTTCAAATTTTAAAACAGAATATATGTACAAGGATGTTGCAAAATAACACAGACAAAAACATTTCACGAGATACCTGATAAGACTATCCAGGGTGCACAAGTGCTTCGTTTCGAAACTATAGGCTGCCGAAAGCGTGGGAAAATGAACTCTAGATCTTGATATTTCCAATAGCATTAACAGTAGAACTGATTTGGCATGGTACCCTAAAAGACTTGAGACATGCTCTATCCAAAAATGCCTATTCCAAAAGAGTGTAATTGTTGCGCAAGGGATTCCCCAAAGGAAATAGGAAATTCTCAGACACCCTATGGAGTAAATAGTGGGTTAAAATAGACACTAGTAAGACGTCTTTCTGTATGAGTAAGAATGATAAACGTAATTACCGTCATGCAACAGGGAAATGACAGTCTCCTTCAATGACAAATACACATTCTTAAATATATATATA
>JAGDQP010010593.1:687-23705 GCA_022664845.1 Lepisma saccharinum | reverse complement strand
CCCCCCCCCCCCCCAGGATTCTTCTTCAGTTATACGTGCTGACCTCGGTAGCAGTGTGAAGCTAGAGCTCTGGGTCACACTTCAAGAGGTTGCAGATTCGAATCCTGTCTGTGCCATTGGTGTTTATGTTTTTTTAAACAGGAATGCTCTCATTTAATCGTGAAGGACTGGATTACTTAAAATGGTCCAAATCAAACAAAGTTCACTACAGGCACGTATCTAGAAGTTGGTTTCTGAGAGGGGGCGGGTCCAGCGCCTGTCTGGGTGTGAAATTTACGCAAATTTGCCTAGAATTACACTAATTTTGCAAACAGTTCTTATTTCGAGGGGATCCGGACCCCCTCCACCACCCTAAATAAGTCCCTAGTTAACTAAAGTTTTATTACGCTAATGTCGGGAAGATATGTTCAAACTAGGATCTGGCTGACTATTTTTCCCCATCCGCTATTCTATGCAATATGGTATAAGTCAAAGACGCCGAAAGGCCTTAAACACAACTCAAATGCAAGAAACACACAGAGAGAGAGAGAGAGAGAGAGTGAGAGAGAGAATACTTCTGCATTTAATTGTTTATGACCAATTCCACTTCTGTAGGAAGTCCATAGTGTGCAGGAGTAAATAACGACACAATTACAAAAATAATAATTTGTAGTGTAAATCTAGCAACAACACCAAAAATACATGAGGATTAATATAGTAAAAACGGCGGAAGTCGTCATCGCCTTTGACGAGTGTCTCGCGCTCGGAATTTGAGAGTGAAAAATGTAAAGATACATGACCACACCTAACCTTACCTAATCTCCACAATCCCATGGTCACTAATTTAAGATAATTACGTAAAATGAAAGAAAGCAATTACCAATAATAAATATGAACATATAAAAATATATTTTGAAAGAAAAAAAGAAGAAAAAACCTTGTCCCCACCAGGATTCGAACCCAGTTTCTTTATTCAGTAAGCCAACGTCTTACCACTGCACCACGCTAGGACCTGGCAAACTGCGGTGGTTTGGTCGTTGTATTTACAGTGGGTGGCGCCGGAGCCTGTCAGTATGACGTCACAGGTTACGACTTCCGCCGTTTCTACTACTTTAATCCTCGTGTTCAAAAATAATTTTGTCCGCACCCTGACCCATCATGCGCCATCGACACGGTTTAAAAACAAACGATGCGCAATTCCATATAGTTAGAAAAGTTGAAAACTTAAGATGGAAGAAGGTAATCCTGGTGCAAAGACCTGCGTTTGTACCGTCACCCATACATAAATCAACGTAAGTACGAGATCAGCTTCAAAAACAACGCCAGCGCGAAGCCCTAAACTGGATTATGCTAATCCAATCGAAAGGATCTGCCAATTGTAGCGTCGTTAGTCAATAACTCATGGATATTTGGTCTGTGATTTCAAATCTAGTCAAAATCTCTATCTCTATTTGCTTAGTAGTATTATGTGAATATTAGCTTCTTTCTGATTGGTCCATTTTGACGCAAAAACTGATTGCCTGATGGTCACCTCACCACTTCTTCAGCATGGAGTCCGAAAGTGTTCTTCTTCGGCCCCCCTTCCCCACAGTGCTCCCAAGATGCTCAGATCTTCCCCTACCCCTGCTTTGGATCGGTTGATGACTTGTTCGTGTTACTAGAGGCAAAGGGATGAAAAAGGTAGCGGTTTGGGCCATTGTGTAAGTACTATCCCGGCATTTACTTAATGAAAATGATTTAACCCTTAGAAAGCCTGGTAGCAGCACTTGAATCTACGTTCCTTCCCAGTACTGATCAGAAGTCAATGAAGTTGTACCACAAATATACTGGATGTTGTAGATATAAATAAATGAACTCGGGACGCCAGCGGCGGATGAGTGGCAACGGTATCTTCCTTTCTAATCAAGAGATACGGGGTTTCATACCCATTGGAGCTCTCTTAAAACTCTTTTCGTCTTCATCCGATGGAAGGTAGTGTCAAACCAACACCGGTTGACCTTGCGCAGGGATTTTCGAGTCATGGACTGCCTTCAGACAGAACCCACCATCAGCAGTAGCGACTGGCAGTAGTCAAGTTTCTAAAGCGCTGGGTGGCAATTGGAAGTTCCTGGAAACAATCCCAACGACCAGTCATTTTGACTGAAGTTTTTCCAGTTTTTTTCCTGTTACTAGGCAAATGATGGGATGGCACCTACTAACTAGGTCCTGGCCGATTACATCCCAACAACCTCTCCCTATCCCGGCCTGATACGACTAAACGCCATAAATAAATTCGAATTCAAATTAGATATTCCCATCGTGTGAGAAAAAAACTCCGTGGAAACATGAGTGAGGTTGCCTGACCCCTGGATTCGATCACTGGAGCCCCAAAGCGTAAGAGGAAAGCGTACTCCCTCTCAATAACGTCGTTGGGCTGTTGGGTCGTACAGTAGCAAATCATGTCATTAGACGCTAGAGATTCTATAGTGTTTCTGATGAATGATTTCTTTCATTTGTCATATTGTAGTCATGAAGTCTTGAGTTCAATTCTTCGCGGAGACACAACGAATATATTAGTTCGGAACTCATTTTAAATGTAGGTCCCATCATCTTCGTCCGATAAAAAAAAATGGGAAAAACATCATCGATTCACCTTATCCAAGGAAATTTGGTTTCATAAACTAAGAAGACCACACCAATGAATCGATCATCCGAAATTCTGCAGCGGTCATTTCCAAGTAGATAATGCGACCACCAGGTTACATGGTTACGGCCAGTACTGTTAATCTAATTGCGAGCCCTGGACTTTTTACTCCCACCCTGGGCTATATATATTACTCAGTTAGGGCCTCTCTTACTGATTCCCTGTACTCGTAAGGGTAACCTTTGGCAGGGTTCCTGAGCAAGAGGGGGGGGGGGCTACAGCCCCTTTAGACCCCTAAAATCCGGTTCTGGTTGAGACACTCGCTTTCTGAAAACATGGTCGCGGATTCAAGACCCGTGAGAATGCATTGAACGTAGTGGTTCGTAGCTTACCTTACCAAAATCTGTAGGTCCATAGCTAGAAGTCCACAGAGTGAGGAAGGGCGAACAATATGATATATCACGGAGTTTCGTTTGTTCCATATGACGTCAAAGAACATCCAGTTGAAAATAACTTCTCCAGAACTGTCGATTTAATTAGTAATTTTCAGGAACTTAACTCTTTTTTTTTTCTTTAATTAGTGAAAAAGTGCCTGTAAATTATAATAGGATAGCAACATTGTTCCAGGAAGAATGATCTTTAGAATTCACCATCAAGCTGGGAAGTATTTATGTTAAAGCCAAAGGTGGACGGGGTGGGGGGGGGATAGTAGAAGAGAACTCTGGGCCGGATAATGACTTAATTAGACGTTGTAAAGTCTGGAAGTACTCGCTGTATTATTCTGGGAAATGGCTTCTCTGCGCAATATTAATCTGCTACTCAACTTGCCTGACATCGCTATCATATAGGCTATAGGAAGAACACAAAACGTACCGACGCAATATGGTCGAGAAGTACCCCACCTTCTTTTTTTGGTACCCCCCTTGCTCTCACACATACACATCAAATGGCTTGCCCAGAGGTAATCATTTCTTGTCCCCCTCCCCCCCCTTATTCCGCAGTCTCTACCAAGTATTCGCTTACAGATTGCCGCGTGTTCATCCACAAGTTTATGTAGCTAACTCTTCTCCTTAAAAAAAGATTACTTGACTTCCTTAACACCCCCCCACCCCCTCTCTTTCTCGCTTCAGGTTTAATGTCTGTCACAAAATGTTTAGTGTGCGTGTTTTTGGCAATTAAATTACTGCATAAGTATTTCTATATACGGTGTATCACTCACACAATGAAAAGAGACATTTTACTTGTGAAATTTTCTTAAAACTGTCTCGGAACAGTAGCTTTTATGACTTGAGATTACGTTTTCTGATATTATTTTTGAAATTAATGAAAGGAAAAGGTGTAAATAAAGATCCATACAGTTAAATCTGTCCTTTACAACAAACAGAGTTCTTTTATAATTCATTACCCTAATATACTGACCCAGCCTCCGTGGTCCAGCGGTAACGTCGCGGACTTTGGATCGCCAATGATTACGTACGTGGTTTCGAATCCCTTGCCTGGCAGGTTTTCCTCTCAGTTTCATCAGGTGAATGTCGGGATGGCACCTGAAATAAGTTCGTAGTTACTACCTCCCCCATCCTCTCTCCTACCCTATCCCGGCCTGAACCAAATAAAAGACATAAATTAATTCTGTAAATCATTATGTTCGTTTTATGTTAATACCAACTTCATTAATGATCATTACTTTTACTGGGATTCACTTCTAGTACGACACTGAGGTATGAAAAGAGCAAAATTTCTTCTGACATTTCTTGAAATCCATGTACTAATATAGTGGTTTTCAACCACTGGTCCGCTAAGTTAATACATTTAATTATTTAACACTGATTTTGCAGATTTCGGCGGTTAAAATTCAGGTTAAAGTTAATATTTCTTTCTTTCTTTTTAACAACTAAAAATCTTAATGTGTGCTGCCATCTTTTGAACGTTAAATAAACTTCTAAGTTACTGGCATCTTACCGATCCTTGATTTTTTTTCCCCCCTGTAGGTTGCCGGTCCGTGAGTATTAAAAGGCTGAAAAGCACTGCCAAGATAAGAATTGAAATTAAGACAGAAGCTTGAATGTTGTAAAAAAAAGTCCTCAGAAGTAGGTACTGTCATCTGTTAGCTAACTTTTAAACTACAAGCAGAGTGAAGGTTGCAAAATCAACATTGAAGTGAGGTGGTGATTGTACATATAAGCTAGCGCCAGGCTTCAGCAGCGAGCATCCTATTTATATGATCAATGTTCCATTTTTTTAAAAAAATACGGCGAGATCATTCCAACGACACCTCAACCACTTTTCTAACCCTAGTAGTTCGAAAGTTAAAATTCCCCCCGAAACTCGGGATCTAGCCCTGGATGAATGATACTGGTTTGAACTCGTGTTGCCGAGACCTTTCGAAGGACACCTTCAGCATCTTCCTAGCCCAGGTAGTTCCAAAGATACAAATTGATCCCCTTATCTCTGGATCCGCCCCCTGCTATTTGGCTCAATGATACTGGTTTGAACTCGTGTTGACGAGACCTTTCCAGCGACATCTCAACTACATTTCTAGCCCTAGTAGTTCCTGAGTTGGAAGTTGTCGACAAATGGACGGAGCCGGCGCATAAGGCTTCACAACCTTGTTGTTGAAACTTAAAAGCGTGAGAGATTGCTTGGAATCGAACATGAGTTTCGTAACCAGTCCAGCACTCAGCTACCAATCGGAAATAAATCAGGAACTTATTTTCAAAACGGTCCATGTCCAGTGGGGCAAATTTTTCAGTAGCCGTATTTAGCCAGTGCCTCTACTTATAATATTAGATAATTTTGCACAATTATAGTGCTCAACCGCCCAGAGAAATGCATTTATTTTTACGCCTACTGAAAAATTTGCCCCAATGGAAATATGTAATTGTGAAAATAAGCTCCTCAGATTGTTTGGCACGGTCTTTTATCCTTACATGTATTATCAACACGCACTCCAGCAGTGAGGTAGAATATAGTTACGTGGGACACTAACAGGTGGCCGCACGTACTACAGGGATTTGTTACGACGCACGAGCTCTTTAAATAAAGTATTTTTTCTGATCGTAATAGATTTTTAAATTCGCAATTAGCTTTTCTCATATATAACGGGCAGTGAAAAAGTTCGCGAGCGCCATCTACTGACGAGAAACGAAAAGCGCAAGCAATGCAGTATTAACATGTAGGTACGGTAACTCAGTGTTAGTTTGAACTTGTTCCGCTGTCTTCTACGGTATGATGACGTAATGTGTCTACTAGTGCTTCATTAGCAGTTCACATGTAGAGATGGGAAGGTGGTGAAAAAAAAATAAACCCTTTTGGGTTTATAAGTTTTTTTTTTTTAATTTTTTTCCCAAACAATCTTTTCCTTCCCAAAATTTGTTTTTTTACTGAAAAACTTTACGAGAAATATTTTTTTCTTTTATGCTGACACTTCCACTTTTTCTTACACTTAAACACCTATGTACTGTGTTCTTAAACACCAATATACTTCTTGTCTTTGAACCCAGTCTAGTAAACATTAAATTGAAGTATTACTAGTTTGATTTATCTGTGCGTCAGGGACGGCGCCAGGATAAAATATCCGGGGGGCTACAACATTTTATTTGAAAATCTTGGGGGCTGATTAATAAAACACACACATGCGTATATATATATATTCTTCAAATTTAAGTTAGGATTAAAATTGCTATGTGGAAGTAATGTTAGTATACGCCGTCTTCAGAAATATTTTTAATAAATATGCCTTTTAAATATGATACATGCTAATATGCAAAAATTAAAAATTATGTTTTTAAACAAATTTAATTCCAAAAGTCGAAACACATTTTTACTAAATTCACTATTTCTCTTGTAGAATAGAATTCGATCAAGTTATGCAATCAAGTTTCGATTTATAGAATGAATTCTCACTACTTTAGTAACACCTCATTACTTCGTACCTGCGATATAAAAGAATTGTATTCAGTTTTCTGAGATAAAAATGACTGTAATACATAAACCCATAATATTTATAACACCTATAATACCAAATACCTGAAAATGTCTATAATAAATGTCTATTTTTTAAGTAAACTCGCGTACTTAATATCTACAGCATGAGCTTTGTATAAACGCTACATCTATAATTGAATACGTCTGTTTTTGTGTATACTTGCGAAATTATCTACAACTTGAGTCACATGTCCAGAGACTTAGCAAGTTTCTTCTCAATTGGAAGTACAGATAAAGCATTTAGCCAGTTCTATTACGAAGATAATCTTTTACTTGGCGCAAACTAGAAAATGCTCATTCACATCCAGTTGTTGATGGGGGTATGCACATTGCAATAACACAGTTTATGCAGATCGTGAAAAGCAATTTTGAAATTCTCCAGCATAGAAAGAAGCTGTTGAACACTTTTTTATTTTTACATTCTTTTCTGCCTGATAGCGTCTGATGACTTTTAGAACGAGTTTCAGTTCTGTTTCCAGACTATCTAAGTCACAATTGTAGTGACGACCGACAACTTTGCAACTTTTTGTATTTAAGAAAATGTTCACTCTGTGGGTTCAAACAACTTACTCCAACTAATAATATACTGCTGTTATTTGTAAAGATTTCTTTCAACTCAGAAATAAGACAATCAAGCACTGGGAACCATATTTTAATTGTCAGGTCTTCTTCAGTTATTGGTCTATTGTTTTCAGCTGACACACTTTCGACAATATAATTCTGAAACCGTTTTGGAAGTTTTCTAATGTTCTTAGTATTACTAACAGTTTCAATATTGTCCTGCTCTGAGAATGTCTTTACTTCTGGAATGAAACGCTCAAAATTGCTTGTGTCTGTTCGTAATTCCTGTGCTCTTTCTACTAAGGACTCAACAAGCGTACAGACTGCAGAAAGCTCAATCACTTTACTACAAGTAATCGGAGACGACTTTAAGACCTTTCAAAACAATACAAAGGAGGTGAAGACGAAACACGAAGTTGAAATCTATTCGATCGAGAAGACTTTTAGCTTCACATGTTTTCTCGGAGTACTTTTCTGTTGCAACAATTCGATTTAATGTCAAAAGTATGGCAGGAAATGCAGTTCTCACAGCTTGACATGACGCAATTTGGGAAACCCATCTCACGTCACAAATTGGTCTCAGTTCAAGTTTGTTCAAATTCTTGCACTTTCAGAAACACAGGGAGAAAGAACGCGACATGAAAAGGTACAACTGTTGTAGTAACGAGAAAAAGATTTGAACTTCTTCGACACCACAGCACACATCAAACAATTACTAAATTAAGGCGGTGGTTGTAACAATGAACGTAAATTGAGTGAGGTTCTTGAGAAGTCCTGAAAGATGCCCACTCATTACCGAAGCACCATCATACGTTTGTGCTACAGAATTATTCACATCTATGTCACATTCTGCCAACACCTTCCTTCTTTATGTTCAGGTAAAGTGAATTAGCAGTTAGTGATGAACAAGGATAGTAGTCAAGAAAACGTTCAAATATTGAATTATTGTAATAATAACGAATTACCACCATAACTGCCTTTGGTTTCATCAGCCAGAGTCGCAAAAAAAAGAAAGAAAAAAAAACAGCAACATGTACTTCTTTCGATATTATTTGATTTTTTTCACTGAGTCGCTTATCATGCCTAGCCGTAAATTCTAAAATTAAAATAAAAAACTTTGTTGTTACTGCTTTCACTTTCATCGGAACCTCGCAAGGAGATATTTTGATACGTCATCAATAGTAAAAGCTACAGTTGACACATAGTATCTATTTTCCGCTATTATTGTTATGTTACCATCACTCTTCATAAGTATAGTTTGCCCATTTTTCTCCAGGAGAAATGTTTTTGTAGTGACTTTTATTAGAGATGGTTTAGTCAGAGAATTTGATAATCCAAGAAGCATATTAATCGCCACAGACGTTGTGTTGATACTAGTTATGTTCAGATTTTACTATTCTTACAAGTTACATATCTAACACTCAATCATGTTTTCAAACTGTGAAGTAAATACAATATATTGTATTAATCAAACTGGGGGACTAATGTAGAGTTTGGGGGGGCTTCAGCCCCCCCCCTGTAGAGCCGTCCCTGCTGTGCGTTCGGCAAAGTTGCGAACTAATTTCTTGTTCAGAAGTGACGTCAGCCACATGACAGCGTTGCCAAAGGTACTGGTTTTACTTGAGGTTTCATACAGTGCCGCAAGGCGTAACTAGGCTGGGGCAGTGTCCCGAGGCATCCAGCAATAAGAGCCCCGAAAAATCAAGTCACACTTACAGTAATTTCTGTTTTGAGAACTGAACAAAGGATAATACCTAAGAAATTAAAGAATTTATTGTTGTAATCTGACTCAGTTTTCATGGATACTTCAGTCCTCTGTATCTATACGCCAGAGGAAAACTGGCCTCCAGTGGCGATGAATATTAATTTGGCTCTTTTCGGAAATATTGTTTTTTTTTATGTAACACTTCAATTGTTTCTCTAGTTTTCTTTTTCTCTTTTCCGCCTTTGTTTTCTCATCTTGTTTTCTTTTCTGAGCGACTTTCCCAAACATTTTGGAAAAAAATAATTGTTTTGTACGCTCATCTCGAACGCAAACTAACATTTTAACGAGAAACTGATTTCAGATTTGGGTAGTTGTAGTCCAAATTATGAATCCAGAATACGCCACTGCCTATAAATATTTTAGTAGGTGGAGCGTACGAAAACCACGGAAAATTTCGATAACAGTTATATTGCACAACGCACATGCTATAAGTAGTACAGACAGTCTGCTAGTGGAAATCATGACCTACAGTTCTATGTAGAAGTGGTTGACCTTTCAATGTTGTTATTCTGCCATCAATCAGGTTGCAATGCATTTGTTTTATTTATGGTTTTTAGGCATTTCAGGCCATAGTACACTTGTATTATGTTATACAGTTATACTGCACAGGTAGAAATGTTTTATACAAATACCTTGTAAGAGGCCAATACTAAAAAATACAGAGAAATTTTGGCGTTGTCCTGACTGGGATTCGAACCCGGATCTCCCAGTTGCCGGCTCGGCATCCTGCCATTACACCACCACGGCATACCCAAGTTCCTGTCTATATGAATCGCTCCTTAGCTGAAGCGGAACAGAGATTCAGCCAGGATTTTCAGTTTGTGGGGTGTAAATAAAGTTTATGTCTATTAACTCATACACAACAGGTAGGTGTAGCTAAGAAAATAAAAACACATTTTTTTTATTTCAAATAAATATTATTGGTTTCCCTGTTTTTTTTAATGAATTTACTTCAGTTTCTTTTCTTTTTTTTAAAAAAAAAACAAGCAATAACAAACGAAAAAGTAAAGAAATGTCCACTGTTGTGGTCTATTGGCTGTGTTAATATTAATAATCCTGGTAATAGTTATAGACAATATTTTTCTGTTTTTCAACAATGGTCTTTCATACAGTTTCATCCTTTCTCATTGTTTGTTGAATGGAACAGTACAATGTTTTTTTTTTTTCATTGTTATCTTTTCAAAAACTATATAAACAATATCTACACAAAGAGGAGAAATATATTTGGACAGTATTCGTTTATCATTGGCGAAATATACAATACATAAACGCATAAAATGTGTCTCATACTATTCACTCCGTCCAAATCTATTTTTAACAAATTTAGTAAATAATAATAATAATTACAAGAGAATTGCTTCTTTTATAAACACTATATACATCACAGAAAAACACAATACATTCAAAATAATAATTATTTTTTATAATATTAATAATAATGATAATGTAATAGTCTCTTCTCGCGTTCACACTATAATTATTTTTTTTACTCTTATACAGTCTTGTTATTAACAGTTGACTTGTTTCCTTTTGCTCAACAACAGATGTCACTAGTGAAGCAAAATTAGTTTTGTTAAACAGAAAAGTAATTTGTTTTAAATTATGGACAGTGCACATTTTTTTCTTTTTTCAATTTAAGAAACCATGCTTTTAAGAAATGTAACTATTTCTTTAAGATGTTATTGTAGCCTCTATATTCAATAGCTTTTCAGTACACACAAAATCTTTTTAGAGAAAGAATGACATATTCTTGGTCGTAAAAAGTAGCTTTTAAAAAGTTAGTATCTACTGAAAATTTGTTGGCTTTTATGCTGAAGGGAACAAAATTATTATTTAACTTCAAAATTTCTCAAATATCATAAATGAAAAGTCGGCATATATAAAAGGGAAAATCATACCAAGAAAGCAAACACAGATAACAAACAGATTTTGGTTTTATTCGACAGAACTTGAATTACTGCTTACTGAAGTCTGAAGAAAGTTGCTAGTTTCAAAACTTTCCATGAAATTTTGCTAGAATAATCTTAAAATTCGTCTACAAATGGCTATATTAAGATCCGTATTACAAGGTGTCATTATTCAGTTCCAGCAATGGTCCACTGTGGACTTAGGGATTAGGCAAACTCGTGTATTCAAACGTGTTTTGAGCATGATCCAACTTGCATTTACATGAGTCGTAAACTAAATGAGTCGTTTGTACCCGAGTACGTATCCGTGGTACACTGTCGGAGGGGAAAATGCCACATTGCATTGGATATCAGAAATATCAGCAAAAATATTGTTAATTCACGATATCTTTTTTATTTTGAAACGAGTCACAAACCGCAGGGGCTAAGTCAGCTGTATAAGGTGAGTGGTCAAGTTTTGTAATGGATTTCTTATCCAGGAACTCGCGAGCCAGAATACAAATGTTATTTCTTGTCATTAATTAAGATTCGATGCACGTTGCTGTTTTTTTTTCTTTCCTCCTTCCCAAATCCTCCTTTAGGATCTGTTGCTCTGTTCCCCCCTATTCATATTCAATTCTTCTGCTACTAGTGTCACATATAATAATCATTGATGTAAGAGCTTCAAGGTTCGTATCCTGTTCACATTCACATCTGTCCTTTTGAGTTTTTGGTTGCCCACTTCTTGCGTCACTTTACACATTTCGCCCTTCCTTGTCGGCCTGAATCATAGTTGCATAAAGGTCAATGGTGACATTCAAATTTACTCTTTTTTCAATCGCCTTAACGAAAAAAAAAATCGCTGGATTTCTTCATAACGTATTCACTAATAAGTCAGTGTTAATAAGGATGACATTTCGCTAGTACTTTCAGCAAATATTCACACGAAACCTGATTTCATATCGACTCTCATGTCACAGAAAGTTGAAACATGTCTGAGGAAAGTTTGATATATGAGTTTGCCTGACTCGACTCCCTAGCCACACTCTGCGGATACGGAGGGAATTACATCGTCATCCGCCAACATTTTAAACGCTGAAAGTGTTAGTTTGATGATCGTTTAGCCATGGGAAACGTAAAAAGTTTTCATAGAGCACGACTTCCTGATAACCATGTCACTCCACTTATTCTCTCAAGTTGCTTACATGCATTCTTCATTCAATTCATGTGGCATTTTGCTGTAGATACACTATTCCTTTTAACTAAATAAAAAAGTTTCGAATAATCAAATTTCAAATCCAGACTGAAACAAGAACTATTTAAAAATCTGGCGAATATAAGTTTTAGTAATAGTAGCACGGTTGAACGTATTAGTAAAACTAACTCCAAGCTTTGTCAACAAGTGTTTGCCAAAAGTACTACATGTTCACCAAATATCAATTTCAATATCTTAATTTTTACTGTATTTTTTAAACCAGAAGCATCGCAAAATTTGATATGGAAGCTGATGAGATTTCGTCTTTGCTTCGTGGAAACTTTTAAATATAATGTTTGAAAGTTTTAAACACCAACTGGTGTTGCCCAAAAGTACTATAAATAAGTTCACTTAATCGTAAATATAATGTTTATACGGAAACAATAAAAATTAATATGACAGCGACCTTTTCATATCAACAAGTATTTCGACGCTTTAGTACAAGAAATATAGTTAAAATTGAAACACTGAGTTGATACTTTGATGATCTTGTAGTCGTTTATAGCAGTACTAGTTTGGTGCTGGCTTCGCAAAAGATTCTCTGGTTTGTAAATTAAACATAGATCACATTAATACAACTCTCAAAATAAAATTACGGATACTTTTAGCGCCATCTGTAGACAAATTTAAGAATCACATTTGTTTAAAAGTTTAAAAAAAACTCATAAATGTCTTGAAAAACTTATTTGGGTAACTTTAATTAACACAATAGCTTCACAATAATCAAAGAGGTTTAGAACTACACCAAAAGAATTTCCAAAATCCAAGATCTGACGTGTGTGTGTGTGGCGTAAGTACTGCTGAAACGTAAAATGTTCTCTATTCTTAAATATTTCCCCATTTGCTTCTGACTTCAAAAAGCTTTCTTACTTAACCGATAGAGGTCTCTGATGTAAATAGTTTATTAACAACTGAAGCTCTGTGATTAACTCAGCATTTTCTGTTAGCTGAAATATGGGCCTACGAACAAATCATAAGCTTGAATGATCAGAATGTTTAAGAAAATAAGTTTTTGATATCAGAGCCATCTCTCGGTGGAGTGAGAAACTCCTTCAAAGCCAGAAAGAGAATCCGTACGTATTTTTGAATACAGGCTAAATCTCTATGGTAATACCTGGATGTAAATACTGGGAAATATTACGCAAATACACAAATTATCAAAAGCAACTCACCCAGCCTATCATTATTCATATTTTCATCTTAATTTATACCTGATTTTCTTCGTTGAAAATTGTGAAAAAGCAGTGATAACCAAGAGACCAAAAAAAGCTATTCCTTCATATTTTCTATATATTTTTTCTTTTATACAATATTTCGTAACAAAAAAAAATCTTAAAAAAATTACTTTGTTTAAGTATTATGTGGATTGCGTTTGAGAAACACTCATAATATGATATGCCTCCATTGGAGTTATATTTTTTCGTCTTTAACTTTCGTTCCACAATAAATACATGACTAAATATCGGCACTTTATTTTCTAGTTATACAAGAAGGTTATTGCTCTATTCTGTTAAGTCGACGTCTTTGTTTTCGTTTGATTTCATTGTTTTAATAAACCGTTGTCCATCACTAACTGGAAAATATTTTTGGTGAGATCATTTTTCAAGAAAAAAACACGGCCAACAATTAAGAACCATAAAAAACGACAACCTGGTTGTACACTTACCTTGTGTAAACTCATACACTGACCCAAAGAGTGCAATTCTTTTAACCTTTCTTTTTACACTGGACGTATAACGTAAAATGTGTAATGACATGAGGAATTTAGTATTTTCTGTACCCTGACATAAAACAAAAATTTTTTTGTAGGGGCTGTGGGGATTTTTTCAAGGTTCTGTTTTTTAACGAAAATCTTAATTTTACGAACTTCGTTGCATATTGTCTGCATACCAAGTAATGAACCTAACTAGAACGATGATTTGACTAATATTTATAGTAACTAAGCACAAAATTTTATCTGGTGCTATATCAGGTCAGTATAGTGAACAGTGAAAATGTTAACTATATTTTCGACACCTTACCTACTTCAAAAATAACTAATTTTCGAATTCCTTTTTTGAATGTAATTTAAAATTCAATTACAAAACTCTAGGAAAATAAATTAGCGTTGCACAGTCACTTTAAACAGCGTTTTAATCATAGTCGAAACATGCAACTTCCCCCCCCCTTTTTTTCTTAAAAAAAAGAAAAAAGTTGTTTTGTTACATATCAGAGTTCAGAAAATATTTGTATCAACCATATATTATTATTTTTGTTAAAAAAACATACACATATGAATTTCAAAAGAAACAAGACATATCACGTTTGATAGATGGCACATTCACTAATATCCTATATTACCACACTGGTTTTAATTTGTCCATGAAAATATTCCATGATACACTATATTTCAAACCCAAATCGTATTCTAGTTCTTTTTTTTTAATGAAAAGATTCTAAAATATTTCTTTTAAACATACAATTTGCAGAAGAATATTATTGCAGATATGACACTAGAATTTAGCAACATATGACTGACTATTACACTTTCATACATATTTCTGAGTCATACATTTCTTTTAATATTGTTTATTTAAACTATTCTACATTTATGGATAATCAAGAGAAATTCATATATCTTGTACCTTTATTCTGTCTTACACACCTAGTTTCTGAAGTAAAATATTACCTCAGAGAGTATTATAGTGGCATTGCTTCTTACTCGAAGCGATTTGTATTAAGTAAATCAGTAACAGGATTATTTAATTCTTCTTGATAATGGAAGGGTAGAATTGGAAAATTATGGAGAAATGTTGCTATTCGCAGTTCTAAAATAATTGCTCCACAATTACTGAAAAATTTTAATAGTATAAATTACAAATGTGGAATTTACTTTTTTTTATTTCAAACATATCTGCTAAAATGCAAGAAAACAAGACAATTATTTTATATAAATTAATTATAATAGTATATACAAAATTGTAATGAAATTATCTAAATTTAACTATTTTTTTGAAAAAAGCCTTACGAGTATACTGCAAAAATTACAACTAGCATTTTGAGAAGGAAGTTGTTGGTTTGAAACCAAACTTTTATGACCAAAAAATGCAGAATAATATTTTCGTTAAAACATGCAAATGCAACTATTGCTTGCAGCCTGAATCTAATTGTATTAATGGATTTACTTATCACTCGTAGATACCAGTGTGTTGCATTAATGTATTCAGTCAATTATTTAGCACATTCAATCTGTTAGCGCATTCAGTCACCAAGTCAGTGTTTCTTTTCCGTTACTTGACATATTCAGTCACTAAGCTTATTTGAACGAACATATTACTCTTGTATAAACTAATTTATATAATTTTCAACATTTTTCTCCCTGCATTTGAGATAATATTGAAGGTTGTGTATAATCATTGCAGTTCAAGAACTCTTGACATCATTTAGCGGTTTGTCCTTGGAGAGTTCGGAGTGTGTTAACAAAATATTAAAGTGGACACGCGGAATCTTTTCTTTTCTTCACTTTCATTTACATTTTTTTCAAATAAATTTTGCTTTATTCTGTTTCTATTTATCTTTTTACGCAACTGCTTGTTCTGCTTTTATTTTTAATGGACCATTTTAGCTGTTTTTTCCATTTTACACTTAGCTTGATCTGTTTTCATATATTTTTACGAAAGTTTTCCTTTTTTGTTTTTAGTTTTACAACTTTTTTTTTGCTGTTTTCACTTAATTTAAGTGTACTTATCTTAGTTTGTCTTCATTTATTTTTACGTAATCTTTTCTTGCTCTGCTTTTATTTATTTTTATGGGAACTTATCTTCGTTTGTCTTATTTTGTGCGATTTTGTATTCTTATGCTTTTATTTATTTTACGAGATTTTCTATTCTCATGCTTTCATACCGAATCATGCATTGTACTACATTCCTATCTGAAAGAAACTAACCTATCTCTTGGGTACCATAAATGTAGAATAATTTCCGATACGTATATATTGAGATGTATTTATTATTTGTTATTCTGAGTCTTTGATTTTTTAAATATATTTTATTTTACGGTACTTTGCTCAATCGCTCAAATCAGTCACTATGTAACACCAAATCACAACGCATCTACCACACTATCGCTACCACCACCATTACTTGGCGGTGAAGAGTCCCTGGCTCGAATCGTGTCTTCAGTCCGTGACAAAAGGGACTCTATACTGAATGGATTTGGCCGTCTGGGTTTCGAACATTTATCCACTGGAGTGTCTGTCTTTGGTGGTTCCGGGGGCGATGACGGCTGTTGCTGATTATGTTGATGATAATTACCAGAAGGTAAGGGTTGGGGTTGGTGAAGTCCGCCAAGAACGTCCGGTGAGGATAGTGGGGTTGTTACCCTTCTTTGAGGAGTATCCCCCATGGTATCAGAGCAGTCCTCAGTATCTGTGGTTGGACGTTCGTCTCGGTCGGAGAAACTAGCGATACTCTTTGAATCATCTCCCACAACGTCTATTTCAATGTCTCGACTATTGCCACTACAACTACTACTATTAGAGTCCAGGGTTGAATTCCCGCCACTACCACCTTGTTCTTGTTTTTTCTTCTGCTGCGCCTCCCAATCCCTTCTCAGCGTTGCCAGATCGACGTGGATTCCCTTCTGGGCTAATTTCTTCTGTTGTTTCTCGAGGGACTTCAGCAGTTTCTTTTCTCGCCTTTCATGTTCTTTGCGCTGCAGTTCTTCTGGAGGAATAGGTTCACCGCTACACGTCTGAGGGTGCGCGTTGTGCGCAGGTCGTCCAGGGCCTTTCTTTGTGTGCTCCTTTTTCCGCCATTTAGCACGACGATTTTGGAACCATACCTGTTAAAAGAAAAGAAAAAATAAATTTACTCAATAATTCAAATCTTTAAAGTAAAATTCCTGTAAAATTATGTTAAATTAATGTTAATATTATGTTAAATTTGTTAAAATCATGTTCAATTCATGTTAAAATGATGTCAAGTGTGTATTAAAATAATGTTAAATTCTTGTTAAATTCATGTTAAAATGATGTTAAATGTGTGTTAAAATAATGTTAAATACTTGTTAAATTAATGTAAAATAATGTTAAATTTATGTTAAAATTGTGCTTAAATCATGTTAAATTCCACAGCGGTAGATAATTTTCTATTTTTAAGTTAACCGTTATATCATTTGAATCAACAAAGTAATAAATCCGGATAATAATTGCATAATTTTCGACACGTATCGAATACAAAAACACTCCCATCGACCCACCCAGTCCAGCAAGAGGGGGGAGAGGGGCAAAGCTTACTAGAGATTCTAAAATGTAACATATTAAGTAAATTATTGTTGTGTTATTATAAGTAAGTTAGGGAACTGATTTAGCTGTGAATGTTATTGGTTAGACGTTCTTCCTATGATCAATGTTTCTTTTAGAGGGGTCGCCGGGGCTTTTGCCCCCCCCCCCTTGAACACGGAAAAACCTTCTGGGAAGTTCTTAAGGAGTAATACACTAATAAGATACGGAGCCTAGCCTTATTCCGCGATTGAGATTTTTCTAAAACAAACACACACAATAGGATTCAGAACTATGTTAAAAATAACATACCCGAAAATATTTTTGAATCATATAGGCAATATTTCGTATACTAAGCACATTCGTACATCGAAGTCATTTTAGGAACATTTCCATATATTTTAAGAGTATATCTTTTTAAAACTTACATGATGCATCTCTTTAAGATAAAGCTTCAGAAGTAATCTTTATTTGATATCGAATTAATTTTTAAAATAAATCTTTAACATATTTTAGAAATGTTTAGAAAGTGTGTGAGTTACTCAGAGATGTTCATCCAATGAATTAATAACATTATTTTTCTAAATAATAAAAAAAAACTGTTTTAAAAAATGTAAAGCCATTTCTTTTTAAATATTTTTAACCATTCTAAGAGTTTATTTTGGTAATATAGTGTGTATATATGATTCAAAGAATATTTTATCGCAGCTCAGTTGCTAGAGTGTGAGTGTAGAAATCAAAAAGTCCTGGGAACAATCCCAGTGACCATCCATCCTGACTGAAACTTTTCCATATGTTTCCTCTGTTATACCAAGCAAACATGGGCGGATTTATGGGGGGCATTGCCCCCCCCCCCAGTTATTTCAGAATGACTTTAAATGCTTCATTCTAAACGATAACTTTTAAAGTAATTGCTCCCTCAGGGATTCTTTCGTAAATCCGCCCATGCTGAATCAAATACTGGGATGGTACCTTCAAACTAGATTCTAGTAGTTCTTCAACTTCCTCGTCTCTACTCTATCCCGGTCTGAGCCAGAATTACCTAAAGGCTTTAAATAAATTCAATACGATTCAGATAATATTTTCGAAAATGCATCCTCTGAATTGACATAATTTTTAAAGATTATTTTTTTTAATTTGTTACGTGAGCACTGCCTACAGGTATCTTTCTCAGTCGTGTTGACAAAATAAAAATAGTCGGTTTATAAACGGAACTTTAGAGTCCGTAGCTCAGTTGGTAGAGCGTTGGATTCGCATTTTGGAGGTCCTGTTTTCGATCCCAGCAACCTTAACCGAATATTTCTTTAAGATTTTTTTTTTCCTCAGTCACACCACGTATAAGTCGGGATGGTATCTTCAAATTAGGCCCTAATCGACACTTAGCCACATTTTCTTTCCTTTACCCTATCTTAGCCAGATCCATAGATACCTAAGGACCTTAAATAAATTTAATTTAAATCAAATAAGAGTTCTAGTTGTTCGATGATACAGATTTTGTATTCCAAGAGAAATCACTAAGCGTCATCAAATGACTCAATTTCGTGAAAGAAAAATGGCTGAAGGTCCGTCAACATTTGGTTTAGTTTCTCTGGGGATATTCATTCACTCCTCCCCCCTTTTCCCCCATGTTACACTTCCCTCTATGATTATTATGTTCTTATTTTTCTTCTTTTAAATAAAAAATAAAACGAAAATAAAGATAGATCTCTTTCATTATAAAAAAAAAGAACAACAAAAAAAAAATGTTAGAATTCCTAATGGCAGGCATAATAAATACATTACAGAGAACATGAGGGCCCGCATGCTTGGTAATCTTTGGGAAGGAAAAAGGCAGCGATTAACTGCTTGTGGTCACAAAGAACCTGTTATTAAGTGTTATTTTGGAAAACCGCGCGCCTGCATTTTCCTCTAGGTCCAAAAAATCAGGAAGGCATGTCTGATCTGGGTGGCAAAATATATGTGGAGAAAAAAAAAAAAGGGAGACAAACAGAAGAAACAAAGGAACCTCTTTGGAGGAGAAATCTTAATACATTGAAAAAAAAAAAGAAGAGATTTTGGGTTTCTAGAAGGTTGAACAACAAGAGGGTTACTGAATGGGCGGGACCGAACGGTGAGGCTCAGAAATTCTAGATTGAATTGTTAAGATTTTTTTTTTACTATTTTTTTGTTTCAATTTTTGTTTCAGTAAAGAAATACAAAGGTTTATAAATTTCATGGAAGTAGAGTTGCCAACCGTTCCGATTTTGTCAGGATCGTCCATTCTTTTCGAAAACCGTTCCGTCACTACTTAGGCGGGACACCTATATGTCTCTATACTGCATTAGTAAGATAGAAATTTTGAAATCACTTTTCATTTTTATTGACTTTGAATTTATTTATAACCTTTAGATAACTTTGGCTAAATTTGTTTAATTTTTCTTGTGCTTGGTTATACTGGTAGCTTTCAAAATATATACCAGTCTTTTTTTTCTGTTGTCAACAACACGTTTAGTTGACAGCCTTGTCAAGTCTCCAGATTTATCATTGTATCTACAGATTTCAGATTTTTTAAAAAAAATATGATCTACAGATATTTCATTATATTTCTTTAGCAAGTTATTTTTAATACTGGCTTACGTTTTGACATTATGCATATTAATCTATTTACCAAGCCACTGTAGCTCAGTGGTAGAGCGTTAGCGTAGCATTCGGGAGATCGTGGGTTCGATCTCAGCGGGCCGACTATCCTGACTGAGTTCTTTTTTCAGGGTTATCCTCAGCCACACCAGGCAATTGCCGAGGTGGCACCTTCAACATCGATCCTGGAAGACACCGTCCCGAATCCTTTCTCCTCCTCTATCCCGGCCTGAACCTTAGATGCCTAAAGGCTATAAATAAAATTCAATTCAAAATTAACGTACTTAAAGTTTCTTTCCTCTCCTTTAGTATATGTGTTTAATAATTCAAAAACAATATTTTGAGTATAATTTTTGTTACAGTTTCTTCGTTGTCCACTCGAAGTCGTTCAGGGAGCGATGGCTAAAGGATTATAAAAACGGGGAAACTACAATATTTATTTTGAAAAGTCATACATGAGTTTATTACTAAAGAAAAGCACAGCTTTCTGACAAGGGTGATATTAGTTAATCACAAAAAGAAATTAAAATGTAACAGTTTCGGAAGTATAACACTTCCTTCTTTAGACTGCACTCTCTTGAGTCTGAAGAAGGAAGTGGTATACTTTCGAAACTGTTACATTTTAATTTCTTTTTGTGATTAACTAATATCACCCTTGTCAGAAAGCTGTGTTTGTTTTTTTCTTTCCTCAAGATGGATACAATGCCATATCCAGCCCCCCTATCCCCAACTCCCTGTAGCGCAACCCTCTGTATATAGGTTTTAAGTATCAGAATTGTCCCGAGTTTTCACTTTTTCAAGTTGGCAACCATATATGGAAGTATTCACCCACTCACACACACGAAAACAGTGATAGGGAGGGAGGTCTCTAAATTAGATGTCTGTATTTCGGGGCCTACATATTTGCCCCCTCCCCTCTCCTTCTTTGCCATTACCTACCCATTCGTGCCCTAAATCAACATTAGAAGATCCACACCTATTTTTAAAAAAGAATCAATTGTCTAGATTTTCCCTGTAGTCACGAAGTAACCTCGAATAAGTTTTTTCCTTGTTCATACCTGCTTCAAGCACTTTTTGTTAGATTGAGTTTTTACAAAATTTTCTTTGACCAATCAGCGTCAGAAAGAAAAAAAAGAGAGAGAAAGAATACAATTGTGATACAAGCTAGTCTGATTTTAAGTCGATCTAAACTGAAGACTAATTTTGTTTCAGTCTTGTGTTTTATCCAGTTTTAAACACTCCTTATAACGAGTCTAGGGCTCAAATCTTGATGACCTAAAGAATCCGTAAACATGATCTATAAAATACCCTTTCAAACATCCCCGATATTTGTATGAAATCGATTTCTATCTTCCGTTTTCAATGATAGTTTAAGTCTAAAATCGGTTGTGATCTGGGTTGGAATAAAATAATTAGTGGATTTTTTCTGATGTGTAGTGGTACATGAAATATACAATGTGCAGTGTGGCATATGAAAGTTAGCTCTGAAAACTTATTTATCGTTAAAGAAATAAAATTATAATAAATTTTATTATTGTTGACAATTTTGAGTATTATAAGGGAGTTTGCAAAAGTTGAAAAAAAAATACTCGCTAGATGGCGCACAAAACGTCATTTTGAAATTGGAGTTAGTATATATGTTTGTAATGTACGTATTCGGTGTTTTTTCAGTTTGATAAATATTGTAATAATAATATATTGTATCTGTTTGACTATCTAAAAGAATTAAAGGTAATGTAACCCGTATATAAAAGTCTAAACACCGAGAGCTTAAAATGGTTTAGGAGATAATGTATGTAAAATGTGAAGTTGGGCTCACTTGATAAAAATTCATTTTCACTTTTCAATATAAGGTTCAAAGTAAGATAACTGGGTTCAAACTTTCAATTACCTAGTTTTTATGATACGCTTAATGTTTACAAGAGTGTGCACCTTTCATTCGGCATTTTTAAGTTCTGCCTTGCCGGAGGCAAGAGGCTAAGTCCTTCGGTCATTGAGGGGCATCTTAACTGGTCGATCTGCATTGATAGACTTAGATATGGAAACGCGATGAAAGGGATGGAGGCAACCATCAACCTAATTTCAGATGTTACGGGGAATAACTGGTTAGAAAAAGAAACATAACTTTTAGGCCGAAAATGAATTTGGCAACTTGGTTCATCATAGAGGATGGGGGAGAAGGAAAATAATTTGACTTTTCATAATTTCCTGCTATGCTTCTCTTTCGCGCAGTTAGATTGGGTTTAATAAGTCGGGAGAAACTTCAAATCATTGGTAGACTTCGCGGCCAATTCCTCAATCGTTTCTAAATGTTTATGGATTGGAGAAAAGAACCAGTGACAAGAAAAAGAGCATTTCAGAGACAGTCTCTTGTTTAGCCTTCGGTCGCAACCAATTCTTCCTTTACTTCTGCGCTGACCTGAGCTGACGCCTGACCTCTTTTTGCTCTATCGTGAGTTATTACAATCAGTTTAGGGTGAAATGTGTTTTTATTATAATCGGTATCGTCCTCAAATCTTCAGGAGAAAAATGACATTTCATCAAATTCCGAGCCCTAGTAATGACCAAGCACCCACTTGCTGATAGCACATATTTGTTCCTTTTTTCCTGTTGAGGGGAATGTGTAACAGTCTGATTTTTATCAGTGATATAAAAAAAATATAACATATAGTCATATATATTTTCAATTGTTGCACAATCAAAAACTACTTGCGTAGCGTATAGTAGCGAAACTAGAATTTTTGGGCCCCTCTGCAAGGAACTTTTAGGGTCCTTTTAGCAGCATATACAATATGCAATTGCAGCAAATTCTTGCCGCATACAAAAACCATAGACCAACTGTGCTGAACAATATTGGCAGATTTCTAAAAACGTGAAAATTCCCGCCCAGGCATAAAAATGTCTTCGCTTTAACCAACTCTAAGAAAGTTTTAAAATCTAACTTTGAGTTGACTTCTCTTGCAATAATTGCTGGGTTCAGTGACGGATCCAGAGAGGGAGCTCGCGTCGCAATCAAAATATATATGAGCTCCTGCGTAGCCTAGTCGGTAGCTCGCTCGACTTCAGTGCGAGCGGTCCCGGGTTCGATT
>JAGDQP010010592.1:37623-50471 GCA_022664845.1 Lepisma saccharinum | reverse complement strand
TATATATATATATATATATATATATATATATATATATATATATAAAACTAAATATACAATGTTAACAAGAACAAAAACTAATAAAAAGAATCTGAAATCATACCTATAGTCTATAATAAAATACAACAACTAACAGATAAAGGATTGCTCTAAGACAATTTATTTAGAAACAGACGTCCTAGAAACTTACTTGGCCGCAAAAGTTTCCAGGATTTAATAAATAAAACAATAAAATAAAATTAAAAAAAAAATCGAATCGGCCTCAACACTACAGAAGAGAACGCCAAAGTGAAGTTAGATGTCGATCGAATATATGCCATTTTTGTACAAGCCTGGAGACAGTTACAGCCAATACATTTTTCTGCGACAGATAAAAGGAAAGCAGACATGGAAGCACTGATGACAAAGATATTTTTCTAAATAAAAGTCTACTTTAAGAGGGCTCCTCGCTCCAACCCCCACATTTTAAACATTTTTCAAAGTAATTAAAAAAACTTAGAGTTCTATCAAAAATGTAAGTTCATAGCGCACTAGAACTTACAATTTACTATGACATACAATGGACAGCGATCTCGAAATCTTGCCCATTGATAAATGCTGAGACTTCAATTAAATAATGACGTCATAATCTTCGAAAACTTATCACTCATCAATGGACAAGATCGAGATCGCAACCCACTGTATTTCATAGTAATTTGTAAGCTCTAGCGCGCTATGAACTTACAATTTTGAAAGTACTCTTAGTTTTTTAAATATTTTGAAAAATGTTAAAAATGGGGGGGGGGGATGTTGTGAGAAGTCCTTTTAAGTTTCTCTTCATACAGATTTATCACGGATGTACAAAATTTGGGGTTCAAAACTCAGTTGAAATGAGGATGGAGTCCCGTATATATTAATAAAAGGGGACAAAGTCCTGATAAATACACGATATGCATCGAATTTCATAACTAGGGATAAACACTACACTACGGGTAGGTTTCGGCGCTGACCCAGCCAGGCCAAAAGTTTTCCGAGGCCTGGATGGGTAACCAAATTCCTGTCGTATTCCATTATTTTCGTTTTGTGGGTATCCATAAAATTCTTTACAACATGGATCAGAGTACAACTGTATATTGTATCAACTAAATTTAAATCTTTTTAATGCATAGTTCATAACTTGCAGAAGTATTGACGTGTCAGAGAACTTGATTGTTGTCATTTAGATTGTTGAATAGGTAAAATTTGAAATGGGCATGAAAACTATTCCTGTGAAATGTATTATTTTCTTTATGTGCACTTAGGTTCATATAAAATGGCCACTGGTGCACTTTCCAAGTCTGACAATTAGCAAAATATAGCAACAACGATCTAACATTCGATACAGCGTTGAATTTCGGATTCCATCTGCTTGGTTGCCACGCATATTATTCTGTCGTTGCCAGATTGTATAAATTTTACACTCAATAAAACTGTTCACTGGTCATTTTCTTTTAATCTAAGTAAACAACCACCTGAACTTACCTACAGTCACGTAGCTAAGCTTTGAAGTCATTTATTCAAACGTGTCATTTAATTCACTGGAAACATTAATAAACACCCAATAAAAGAATTGTGCACTCTTCAACGCTGCCAGTCACCTAATAGGCCAAGCAAAAAAATGAAACTAAAATCCACCCCTGGCTACGGGTTATTAAAATGACGATTTCACCACTTATCCAAAGAATAGAACTACAGTACGCCATTATTGTGAAGAACTATTTAACCAACAGAGAAGCCAAGATTTAAACTTAACTTCGTAAGGTATTAAAATAGTTAGGTTGGATTCTCTATTATCCATTCGGGGATGGTTGCGTCACAGGCGTTTTGGGCTATACACCACGAAGGGTACAAGATGAAGATTTTATCTACGCCAAATATGGTTGAACGATTGCACAACATAGAATTTTGTGATTGCCAGTAATGCAGAGACGTCACAGTGAGGCCCCCAAAATGGCAGCTTGGCTTTTCCAAATTTCCCTCTGAAAACCCGCCAAAATCACCGAGTATAGGCCACACATATTGCATGGGCGATCACTCTTCTAGAAAAACCATGTTAAAGATAAAGGAGTCAAAAAAAAAACTAGGGGTGAAAATTCCCCTTCCCTGCTAATTTTTCGTAACTGTAAAACAGAAAACCAGCTTGATTTTTTTAAAAATACGTCTATTTCAACGAAGTATCACTTGTTTCTCTGCAGCAATTAGTTCCTGGAATAAGTTGACAATATCTCTAGTTTGGCTAGTCAAGGAATATGACTATTTTCGCTATATCTAACTATTGATCCGAAAATTCCAAAACTTGGCTAAATTATGCACCAATGACTAAGTAAAGATTCACAATTGTACATGTTGGAAACCCCACCTGATATTATTTAGGACCTCAGTTAGGGTGAGCCCCAACCCCCCCTCTTTTTTTTTTGCGACGGATTTTTTGCCTACTCCTATTAGAGTTGAACCCAAGAATCTTATACAATTTTATTCTACGAACAGTGATGAATATAACGAATGGTCAATCATTCATGTACGTAAATTACAAGCTGTGTACTGTGCGATCAGTTAACCTTACGTAACTATTGTGAGATACCTGCGCAGGTCACCTAGCGAATTTAGAGATTTTTCTTTTCTTTTTCAACACGCTACTATGGTATAGAAAAAGAACACTTTCAGAAAATATAATGCTTGGATCAAGCTTTATTGCGAATATATTACGAATAATGTTTGCAAAGTGCTCTAAGGGGTTCTGGAAGGAAAAAATATATATATATATATATCAGTATTTAAAAACAAAAAAAAAAAAAAAATCTGGTGGCGTTTTTACATACTTCTGTGAGTTACGCTTACAACCTTACATCATTATGGTCTATAAGAAATATAACGAAGGATCACTCCCTATCATATTAAAAATACAACGTGTGTAGTGATTCAAATAATAAACTATACAAAATTACATGCCCGAATTTCTCCGCATCTGACAATATATGCTGATGTCCAAAAGTATACGTTAATGACCAAAACGGGGCAATGAATGAATTAAACGTGCGAGATCGGCAGCATATGCAAGCAATGTAACGGTGACGCCCATCAACCTCGGTACACACACTGGCACTAGTGCAATCTGAACGGTGCATCGGCACATGGTATACACACACCAAACAGCGCGCAAAGTGTAGAGGTGTTTGTTTTGAGAGAGTGCGTGCTGTGGGTTGAAACATGCCACACGGACGCAATTTGGACCATATGTTGCAATCGGAAGTGGGACCAACACAGATCGCGCAGGCGCTGAATGTGGAGCAAAGTGTTATCTCCAGGCTGCAGCGTAGGTTTCAAACCAACGGAGACGTCTGACGGCGACCCATGCCAGGCTGCTTACAGGTCACATCATCTCAGCAGCCACACGACGTAATCAGCAGATGTCTGCCCGGCAACTGGCATCAGAGCTAGCAGCAGCATCAGGATCACAGGTTTCAAGGCAAACTGAATATTGACGATTGCATATAGCTGGTCTCTACGCCAGACGACCTGTAGTGTATCCCGCTCAACCTTGAGCAACGGCAGGCCCGCTTACGGTGGAGTGAGGAATATCGGCAATGGACCATAGACCAATAGGGCGGAGTGGTTTTCTCCGACAAGTCGCGATACACTCTACAAACATCGCGGAAAGGGACCAGTATGGTGGTGGTGGTGTACTTGTGTGGGCTGATATAATGTTCAATTGACGTACAAAGCTGCACATCTTCGAAGGAGGTACATTAACTACTCAGCGGTAGAGACGAAGTGCTGGACCCTCATGTGCTACTGTGGCGGGGTGCAGTGGGTACATTATTAACTTTCATGCGCAATAACATATGATGTCATCGAGACAACCTGGTGAAGGAGTTCCTTCAGATGGAGGATATTCAAGGCATTGAATGGCAGGCACGGCCCCCAGACCTAAACTTCATTGAACATGCATGGGATGCAATGGAAAGGCGAATTACAGCCACACAGCCGCCTCCACGCACGATTGCAGACCTCCGTACTGTCTTTCGAGTAGTGAGAACGTATTCCAGCTGACCTCATCAACGCACAGATGCCACATCACTCTGAAGCCTGTGTAGTTGCCATGGGACCACACGCCATATTGATGGTTAGCATCCACCGCAGGCGCATAGTTCTCCATTTTCTTGTATGTATAGCTTTTGCCCTCCTTGGGGTCATGGCTCATTAAAATCTAATTCCTTGCCGCCGTAGAACTGTTTCTTTCAGTTTGGTTTCCCTCTGCGATGCCCTTTCATACATGTCTACACGTTTGTGGTGTCTGGGGTCGTTCAGGTCTGCGTATATTGCACGAACTGTCATTATACTATACTTCTGGACATCAGCGAATAAAAAGTTCCCTCCAAATACGTATTGAAAGAACTTTCCCGAAATTGTGCCAGTGTGTAGCCATATATATATATATATATATATATATAAGAGAGAGAGAGAGAGAGAGAGAGAGAGAGAGATAAAACGAACTTCAGACCAATTACGACGCAGGGACTTTTCTTTTGGTGGGGGGGGGGGGGATCCTTTTTTGAAAAAGTGAATCGCAATAGGGGGTTTCCCCTCTGTTGTGTAAGGAGTTTTCCCCACAAAATAAAGGCAATGGTTCTTGACAAAAGAAACGAGCACTCATTTAAAATTGTGTCAATTAAAACCAGTTAGTTATTCATTGAACCCTACGCAAGGACGGAAAAATATGTTTGTCCTTTAAAATGTTAAGTCATTAACTACAGTTTGTGATTTTTTTTTTATTGTTACAGTTACAATTACTTCAAGGCAATAAAACGCTCTAACTGCTCTTGGACCAAATTACGAGACATTTGGAAACATTGAATGAGAAATTCAAATGGCTACTACTGCTTTTGATGGTATTTGAATTTAATTTTTAAGGCCTTTAGGCAACTTTGGCTCAGGTCGGAGGGATGATGGAATGATTGGTGGAATGAAGAAAATGGGAGAATCCGAGAAAACCCACGTACACGGTGTTTGTCCACCACAAAGCCCACATGGCACGAGCAGGGTTTGAACTGATGATCCCAAGCGCCAGAAATGAGCGCTCTAACGATTGATCCACCGCGACCCTCATGGTATTTAAACTTAAACTTAACCCAGGTTCCGTAGTCCACTGGTTAACGTCGCGGACTTGGGTTCGGCATGCGCGTTCAAAGCCCGCTGCTAGCTATCATGACATATTTCAGGGGCTCCAACCTTTGCACAGCAAGAGAAATCAGAAAACTCACGTACTACTAACATAAAGAGTGTTGTTTCTAAGTTTATTCAGTCAATGAAATCTATACACACAATCTGATTTAAAAAATATGTCTAGTCATTTTTTGAATTTGAATTCCATTTTTAAGGTCTTTAAACAACGTTGGCTTAGACCACGTCTAACCATGCAGTGTCCCCTCTTTATACTTAATTCAGTATGGAGACATTCAGATTGCAAGGGAATTACGCCAACCTGATCAGTAAGATCTTTCAATGCTTAATATGTATAAGCATTTAAGAGGATTCTTAGTTTACTCAAGATCTAAAGTTCGATCTCGGCATTCGTTATTAAACCCTTCACTGAACTTCAGAGCAACACAAGTACGAGAAAAGGTTGGGTTTATGAAGGTCACTTAAAAGCAATGAAATAAAGCGAAATAAATTATTAATACACAAAATTAAACAGTTAACCTATATCGAAAGGCAACGCGCATCTTGTGAGTTAATCCTCATTACATGGAAATTATAATTTCCAGAAATCACTTTCATAAAAAAAACATAAATCTTGATGCTGTTCAGTTTGAAAGGCGATCGCAGGGGTCGTTTTTCAACCCTTCTTATACTGACTAATACTTTCAGATAATACAGGAATTACAGTACCCTGCTGAGAGAGAATTTCAATGAACTCAGGTATTTTCCTAAAAATAAAAAAGAATTAACTCATAATAAATAACCTTTATAATAACTTAACAAAAACGACAAAATGCATATCATGATTCAATTACACCATTTTTACAAATAGCTGTTAAATAGGAAACTATTTTTAAAAAAAACACTGACCTCCATAATGGGACTTGAGGCAAGAACTTTCTTCTCAATTTGAGTTTCTGTGGATGATCCACCGACTGTGGCAAAATAACGCATCGCATATTTTGCAGATACTGTCTTGCCTGCTCCCGATTCACCGGAAACTATAATTGACTGATCTTGGTCCTCTCTGAAACAAACATCCAGTTTAGAAGTCAAATATACAGATAAATACATATTATACATTAAAAAAATATCAGGAGTGGGTCCGAAATTATTTTCCACACTTCGTTTACCATATTCTCGTATATATAAAGCGCACCCTCCAACATTCTCAAATGTGAAAATGAGGAGTCAAGATCATAAAACATGAATGGATCATTTAAAAAAAGAACATGTTCCGACAAGTCAGTTTTAAAAAAAAGAATATGTTCCGACAAGTCAGTTTTAAAAAAAAAGAATATGTTCCGACAAGTCAGTTTTAAAAAAAAGAATATGATCCGACAAGGCTTTTTTAAAAAAAGAATATGATCCGACAAGGCTTTTTTAAAAAAAGAACATGTTCCGACAAGTCAGTTTAAAAAAAAAAGAACATGTTCCGACAAGGCTTTTTAAAAAAAGAATATGTTCCGACAAGGCTTTTTAAAAAAAGAATATGTTCCGACAAGGCTTTTTAAAAAAAGAATATGTTCCGACAAGGCTTTCTAAAAAAAGAATATGTTCCGACAAGGCTTTCTAAAAAAAGAATATGATCCGACAAGGCTTTTAAAAAAAGAATATGATCCGACAAGGCTTTTAAAAAAAGAATATGATCCGACAAGGCTTTTAAAAAAAGAATATGATCCGACAAGGCTTTTTTAAAAAAAGAATATGATCCGACAAGGCTTTTTTAAAAAAAGAATATGATCCGACAAGGCTTTTTTAAAAAAAGAATATGATCCGACAAGGCTTTCTTAAAAAAAGAATATGATCCGACAAGGCTTTCTTAAAAAAAGAATATGATCCGACAAGGCTTCTCTCTCTCAACTTTTAGTTGCTGAGATACGCCATACCTTATTATAAAGCTTTGTGAAGTTTTAATATGTACTACTTGATATAGTGAAGTAGTTTCTATTACTCTTGTCTTTCCAATCGTAGGATGCTTACATGAGAAGTATTCTCTTTCTCGATTGGCTACACAATAACTGCATTAATTGGGTTATTTCTTTTGTTTATTTTCCTTTCTATTTCCTTTCTTTACTAGTCTTTTAATGAGTTTATTTCTATTTTATTATATTTACCAATGTCACATAATTGCTGTATAATGGCCCTTACGAAGGTAAATAGTTGAGAGACTAATTAGAGTTGCCACCCATCCCGATTTTGTCGGGATTATTCTTTTTTTTTTTTTTTTCTAAAACTGTCCACCGTTGTGCCATGACTGTCGGGACACCTAAATGTTCCTACACTTTTATATTGGATAATTTTACCCATTAGTTTTACATAAATGCATTAGAAAGGCAGGAATTTTATAACAACTTAATTTTTCTTTGAATTTGAATTTATTTATGGCCTTTAGATAACTAAGACTGCCTGTTTCATTTTTCTTGTATTAGTTAGCGCATGTATTTTGAAAATTACCAGTATATTTTATTTATATTGTCAATAATGAATTTAATTGTCAGCCTTCAGCATTTACATATCACAGAAGCATTTACTTTCAAAGCACAAGTAATTAGTCCTGATGGAAAGTATGTTTTTCTTCACTTAATCCCAACTTAAAAATACGAAAGTTTAAGCATTTACTCGTTTTTAATCACTTCACCCAATATGTCAATCCAAAATCTCGGGTTTCACATTTAACATTCATCTCCATGAATCATCTGCCTCCAATTTTAAGGAATTTCCTTACCTTTCCAATTTTGTGTAGGCTTCCTCGGCAACAGCAAATATGTGAGGATCAAGATCCCCCATAGCCTGCCCTCTGTAGGCCCATATCGTATCAGGTCCATATATGGGCAATTCTTCATACGGATTGATTGCAACCAACACAATACCTGCAATATTGAAAGCAAATGTTACTATCCGTTCCTGTGAGAAGAGCACTTTAACGAGTAACTATAAAGTGCGAAGTCAATTAATGCCGGAATTTAAAATCCAATATATGAACAACTATTACTGTTATCAAACACATTTTCTTACTAGTAACTTGAGGAGTACCTTCAAAAGTACAGAACAATATGAAAACTGTCTTCTATACCTTCGCAGTTAACACTAGATAGTGGGGCCTAGTTCTCGATTTACTTTCAAGACACTATTTTTTAGAAAATGAAAACTGGAAAAGAGTCTTAGTACAATTTCTAATATTCAAAGAGAAGTAATAACTAGTGAACAGAATTGAGTGAAATAATAATGAGAGTAACTAAATCGTAGAATTCATTTCTTCAAATCGTGAGAACCAGAAATCCATAAAGAGAATGTATGTAAGCTCATATTTTAGAAGATTATTATTTTCAAAGGTGATCTTTGGAATTAACTGCGTTGCCAAATACAAAATCTTGGCCGAAGATACAAAAATATAAGATCTTTCAAGAGAATGGATATCGAAAAAAACTATCAGTAGTTATTCACTATTCAATGTGATATAAGGTGAGGAAAAACAGATGCTTGCCCAAATAGAAAGTGTTCTCATTGATAAGGAATGGGTAGGAAAACCTGATTACTCACTGATACTTGTCACCTTTCTTATCTCAAGTTCGCGTGATCTTAAGAAAAGAGCTATAATCTAATTATGCTAAAAACTCGCCACCAAATTGTGAGTACTAATTGGTGTTTTACTTCAACTAAAAGAAGCTGCTTTTCTATAAAACTCACAAGGAAGGTTCATGAATGTGTCACATGGACTTCTGAATCAAACATAATCCACCCGAAACAAAAAAAATGTTCAGGCGCAAAAAATTAGGTGCCATGAACAACAGAGTAGCCTCATGTTGCCCATAAACCCTTTTAAATGAAAGCCATTCATGGAGACTCAGTTAAATAGCTACTGCATCAACACTAATCATCAGAGAGAGAGAGATGGTTCATACCTCATTCTCTTCAGAATAAAACAAGCTTTCCAAAGGTGCTATGCATTTACTCCCATGACTTACGCGGAAAGGAAATTTGGAAGAATTTCGCGAACATTCTCTTTAAAAAAATCCTTCTATCAACTTTGGCCCCTCTGGAGCGGCTCCGGGTAAGAGCACACGATCCTAATTATCTCAAAAAATACTATGGGGTATAGACAATGCGTGTGTCAAGTTTGGTTTCTATAGTTTGCTTGAATAGGTATGAGGGAAAAGTTTTTATACCAATGCTTTCTGTATATACGAAACCGAACCTATGACCTGACCTATAAATAGGACATAATATAAAAATTTATAAACGCAGTACTATTCATCTGGGTATCATGGTTCGGGCCGCTCCAGAGGCACCAAAGTTTTCCGCGTACGTCATAGAAGCAAATGCATTACACCTTTGGAAAGCTTGTTTTATTCTGAAGAGAATAAGGTATGAATCATGAATCTCCGATTAATAGTGTTGATACAATAGTTATTTAACTGAGAATCTCAATTTCCTTCAAAATTGCTTTATTTTAAAAGGGTTTATGGGCCATTGTCCATTGGGCCTAATTTTTGCGCCTGAACATATATGTTCTCTCTTTCGAATGGACTAGGTTTGATTCAGAAGTCCGTGTGACACATTTATGACCCTTCCTTGTCAGCTTTGGACTGAAGCCACATATATTAATTAACCGCTTAAGTTCGTTCGTTCGTTCGTCCGTCTTCCCTTATTAAATAAACCTTTAATGTATTTTGTTTCCTTGCTCAAAATTTCAATGCGTTCTCTCTCAATTTAAGGTGTCTGTTTATGTCATTTTTGTATTCTTTCTTCACAAAGTATATGTATTATACATAGATCTGAATATTTACTACAACGAACACATATTTTCATCAATGAACAAAACGAACTTAAAATTCGGTGAAACTAGAAACCTTATGAACTTTCTTATTTGAAAATGTGAACACTAGACTAGATTTGTTTTAGGAGCAACACTGGAAGTTCAAGAAGGAAAAATATACATTAGAGATCTAAGTATGTTCTACGCTCTAGCGTTGGAACTCGCCGTTTTACAATAATCTTAATGTCTCTAAGTAATAAAACCAGGGTTGGCAACAACCATGTTTTTTTTTTTTTAAATAAAAACTTGCTTGTTTTTTTTAAAAAAAAAAACGGGTTTATTTGGTTTAAATGCTTTATTTATATTACATATGGATAGAAATAAGCTTATTACTCCTAAATATCCTTATGCAGCTTCGGGTTATGAAGGGCAGGACCTACAGATTAAAGTAGAATCCGAACCACTACTCGGTTTGCACCGGAGAGAAATTGTCCTCCACCTGCACTAACCCGGACCCCTTGATTACAAATGTGGAGGACACCTGATGGAAATACACTGTACTGATCTCGCGTACTTGTGAATATAATTAGTAGGAGTGACTTCAGGAGAACAAAACACACACACTGTACAGAGTTATATTAATTTAATAACTAAATATGGCTTACGGATCTCGCAAGTTCATCGCCGCAGTAACAAACGTTCGCCATTGGATTCTATCCTGGGCAACATCAAGCCAGTTTTCATCACGAACACTTACTTCTCGAGCTATACACATTATTAAAATGAATGGACAATTTCAAAGGACTACAGAGTACAGATCTAATTTAGTCCAAGCTAGTTCACTGAGTCAGAAATACAGTGGCTTAATTTGCATATCAATAAAAGAAGTGAATAAGGATAGTGCGAATTCACTCTAGCTCTGAACCATCCATACATATACATACAGAAAATACTTTTGATTTCAATAAATTAGTTTCCTGGGGTCTTTATGAGATAAAAAAACTTGTACGGGATTTCGGTGTATTTTATCAATACTCAGTGTTGGGTAGCACCTAGATACTTTGTAACTAGGTACAGTACCTAGGTACAAAACACGTACCTAAAACATGTACCTAGGTACATTTTAGTAGCAGTACCTAGTACCTGTAACTAGGTACTTTTTGCTGTACCTAATACCTGAATCTTAGGTATTTTTCTTAGGTACTTCAGCTAATAATCGAACGAGAAATTTCTCAGTGACAGAGTTTGATAAAATGTTTCTTATATTAGGCTGGTAACATCATATTGAAGGAATCTTGGAACCATTTGCTTCACTTAATAGCAAAATAAATAACAGATTCATGTCCAAAATATGCTTAATTTTTTTTCCTAATAAAACCTTAATCGGCAGGGAACGTTGAATGAACGCAGGTCAGCCATTTTTAAAAGACAAAAATATAATGTTAGTTTCTGCTTTTGGAACATTGTTTAAATGTTTAATACAATATGGATTCATCTGCTTCGTTTACTTTTTATTATTATTAACTGAAAGACAGATCTTGACACACTGCAGCAAAACTAACTGGTTATTGGAAGTTTGATGTAATGTTTCTTTAGTAAACCTTTTAGAAATAAAGTACCCTTTGTGAATCACAAGAGTTTCACAGACGTGCAGTACTTTTAATGTATTGGTAACTGTTATTTTTTGAGACCCTGGATAGGTACCGGGCAGGGATGCAGCTTCGAATCCTGCTGTCGGCCACATTGACCGAAGTTCTCCGAAGATTTTCTGTTTCATCAGTCGAATCTTGATATAATAGCTAGACCAAAAGTCATGACCGCTAACTTAACCCTCACTATACTCGGAAGAATATTTCCCGAAGGATGTCATCCATCTGCCATGTGACGGGCTTAAGATCCATAAATAAATGTAAATTAAGAACGAAAAGAATTATATTTTAATGATGATGATTTAGCACAATGATGTTATAATGATCTTTTGCAACGCATTATTTTCTCCACTGTCAGAAATGAATTAGTCTTCTTTAATTATTTTTTAATGTTATTTTTTCATTCGAATGCTAATTTACTTTTTTCTTCAATAAAGAAAGAAATGAGGAATAAATGAAAGATTTTGTTAATGAGTTAACCTTGGAGGGATTCTTCATAAATAATAAAAAAATATTTGTTTTCAAAGTATTGTATCGTAATATTTTATTACCTAAAATCTGGCACATTAAAAAAACTAATTTAATGTTGGGAGCTTCCTTTCCATAATGAGTTCCCTTCTCTATTTACATGGGTTCTTCACGAAGTTAAATATTTTTTTAATGATGTCCTAAACAACGACCAACCATCCTGACTGAAGTATTTTTAGTTTTGTTGTTGTTAGTCTGATCAAACAAATGCCGGGATGATACCTTCAACCTAGACTCTGGTTGATTCATTCCTACATCCTTTGCCTTACCCTATACCAGCGTGAGCCGTCGATACGGAAAGGCCAAAAATGAATTAAAATCATTGGAAGTGAAAGATTTAAGTTTTCACATATTTTGCTTCAAAAGTTTATCTTGATTAAAAAAAATCCTTGAAGAGAGAAAATACAATTTTACACTAGGAACAGAGAGTGGAAATAGTGCAATTGTTTGGGGATGGCGTCCCCTAATCCCACAAAAGTATTTGAATAATAAAATAGAATTTAACGGATGCTATATTTCCACCCGAATTATTTATTAATAGAAAACAGACATCCTAGATTTGAAATAAGTAGTTCGGAATTCCACGTCTTGCATGTCTCCCTTTATAAAACTATGGATGTTTTCTCTCGCCGCCCCTTAGAAAAGAGATTCCTAATAATTATCTTCCATCTCTATTACATAGTACATAATAGAGC
>JAGDQP010010592.1:17654-29051 GCA_022664845.1 Lepisma saccharinum | reverse complement strand
CATTACGTTAAGAATGACTGAACATTACGTTAAGAATGACTGAACATACCCTTCAGATTCGTTATTTAAAAGTGTGGACAACCCTCCAAGCTATAGATGCACGAGAACTTCCCGCTCGTTGCCGTTTTCATGACAACAATATTCATTTATCATTTTCTTCAAGTCACCCTTTTTCGGGCCTCCGGGTTCCCAATTGTGGGGGCGCTTATTGAATAATTACAATTTCTTTGAGCCAAGACAGTAACGCAGTGCCAGTGTTGAAGTTCCAGCTAGTTTTAAAATTTCTCAACGTAAGGGAGTCACCTTTTTTTTTTCTTTTTTTTTTTAAGCCTTTAACCAATTTTCGACCAAAGATGTTTTGATTTCAAAGTAGTTGAGGAAACACTGGCATAAATTTGGAAACTCTGAAATCCTCTTCTGAATAAATTAATGTTCATAGTCAGAAAAAATAATTTCATTTGATACCCCCATACAACCGGCTTCATTCAGTTAACCATTTTTGGATGTTCTGGCTCCCAATTTTGGGGGACAGTTATCGTAAAATAATTACCATTTCTTTGGGTCACGACAATAACATAACAGTGCCGGTTTTGAAGTTTGTTTTATATACTTCTCTCTAAATCGTTAAAAAAAAAAAAAGTACAGTAAACTTTTTTTTTTCGAAATTTTCGACCAAAAATGGCCGTCATTTCGGTGCAATCCAATTTTTGTGGAACATCAGTATAAATTTTACTTGCAGACTGTAAAGAATACAATAATTGGTCCTGAGAAATCAAGAGAATGTGTGTGTGGGCCCATAGAAAACAACTGAAAAATAATAGGCCTTCGACTAGTTTTCGTAGGAAAATGGCCGCCATTTTGGTCATATTTATAAGAAGTTAATTTTACTTTAATAATTAAATTGGTCGAAAGGATGTCACAGTCTATAGAACTTACATAAACTATTTCTAGTCAGGCGTGTTTACGCTATTAAACATTTTTTTTTTTTTTTTTTTTTTTCAATTGGCATATTTCAGTATAATCTCATGTACTAGCCTACTATACAATATCATGCTGAGCTCAAACCAGTGAATCGAAACGTCTGTGGAGAGATTTAGCTACATGTAACCAGTCACATCAGCTCCGGAATCTTGCTGAAAATAGCCTAAGAAGGTCTGCGCCATTTCAACGCTAAATTATGCAATGCACTTATAACACAAAAGACAGGGACAGAACTTCCGACGTTTTCCAGGATCGATGGAAATCATGGACGGACGAGAAGCTTTTTCAAAGCAGTGTTTATTAAAGTATTCTCCGTGAAGTTATCAATCAAGTGGTTCGCAAAATGTCTCAGGTGAATGAAAAACTATCAATGTGTTTTTGACCGACAAAGGATTAAAACTGAAACTGTTATAGTTGCATCGTTTGTTGTCCTAAGTCTTTAAGTATTATTTTTTGTTTATAAGTCAGAGTAGCCTTACACTCAAATTAATAATAGTAATAATAAAATGACCAATGTGTACATTTAAGTCCGATAAGCTGAACAATATGACAATACCGAAACAATATTAATCGATTTAAAATGGACGTTCCCTTGATTGTTCTTGCAATATGCCAGATTGTGTAACTTCTCGCACTAAGAAAATGTACTCGCCCGCCATTTTCTGTGAATCAGTGAACACATTTTATTATTATCTTGTATGTACCCAGGCATTTTTCTAAATCTATATATAAAAATGAAAGTTTATTATTTGTACAAATCTACACGCCTCCATGCATTTACACCAAATTTTGCCTGCATGTGCAGAGACTAAGACAGGTCGTACACGTAGTCCTCGTCGGTCCAGTTGTCAGTGTTGCCAACAAATTAAAAATACATTATTTTACACGAAAATTAATATTTGTTTCTGTCACTAATATAAATCTACACGCGTCCATTGAATCACACTAAATGTTTAATATATACTGTGTATACTAGGTACTGGGAGAAGTCAGAGTTAATCCGGTTCGCCCCTGTTGTCAGTGTTGCCAACCTCTTGATGTATTTTTCACATTACTCCATACCGTTTTATGTATCCCCACTAAACTTTGACAAACATAATTCGACACAATAGAACCATACTATGGGTTTCTCCATCACCAAGAACCCCAGCTGTCACACTAGCTGCATATACGATGGTTTCGGTACAACAAATAAACTAACTTGTTACCCTAATGTATCAATTTCGCTATGTACTACGGATGAACAAACACACAGCTTAGGGGCCTTGTGTATTGCAGTACCGTCTATTTGGTGATCTACGTACCTAGTATATGAAAACTGTCAATTTAGCGATCCATGCTTTCGAATCGTTTTAGAAACACTGTTTCAAAGAAAGACAATGCGCTCTCAATTTACAAACACTATAATTAACGAGGTGTCGACAACTTACGAGAACATTGAGTTTAATTGGCACAGCAAAGGTTTGTGATATCCCAAAACTTCGAGACCCCATTTTCTGGAGCTTCGGGGCCAGGGTCCGATTTCTGACATCACCTCAGGGGGACCGGGACCTTCCCAACACCACCACCCGCGTACAACAACTCTGTCTAAAACGGTTCCCTACCGTAGGAGGATTTTAATGGAATATTCTCCATGCTCTTTGTGAGTATTCTTGCATCCCATTTCCCGATTTACTGTGGAAGATTTTGCGCAACGCGTGGCTTTGTAGTATTCTTGCATCCCATTTCCTGATTTACTGTGGAAGATTTTGCGCAACAAGTGGCTTTGTACCGTAAACGTTTTTTAATGTTCTCCACAACCAGAAATCACACAACGTGAGATTTGGAGGATGTGCTGGCCATGTTAGAGACCATCCTCTTCCAATCAATCTCAGTTCGTAAGAAAAATACTATATACATACGTGTCTCCAGAAATGGGGTATTTCGTGAAACCCATTTTTTTTTTCTCACGAAAGACGAGCCCCAAATTTGCTTCTATTTGTTTCTTAAAACACTTCTTATAACTGGGCCAATTTCTATCTACTTTCATATTTTAATAATATTTATGTTATTTAGTCTCAAATATGCTTAATATCAACTCCATGGAATGAAACTCGTCTTCATTTTCATGTTTGAGACATGTTTTCAGTATCGGTTTTTAGTTTTCCAGTTATTTTTTAATTATTCTTCAGAATAATTTAGTTCGAAACACGAATCGTAATCAAATAGAAATAAACGTATTCGTATGAGAATTACATTTACTGAAATACACTGACACCCACTTTTTCATCACCTTCATGGACTGGAAAAAGTCGTAATAAAAGTGTGAAGCTGGCAACATTGCACAACATTTTTGCATGCGTTACACAGGACGCATCCAGCTTAGTCTCGTTGCTGTGGAACTATAAGGAAGATGCTTCTACAGTTGAATTATTGTTGAATAGAAAGTTAAAAATCAGGTGTGTGTCACTTATTAATCATAAACTCCATGGAACTCAATCATATTTTATTTTTATTTCAGTTTCCTATACTCATGAGATGCCAAACACTGAACACTTGCTTAATTCCATTCCAACTGTAAGGAACATGGCAACGAAAAAAGTAAAAGAACGTTAAGTACATGGAAATTAGTCTATATTTTGTAAATGGAATAAATAATACAGTATTGATCTGAGTACCTTCAAAATGTACCCAAAATGCCTCCAAGATTCCTACAAACTATCTTTATACTTTAAAATAGTTGATTTTTTAAACTATCCAAAAAGAAGTTTCTGGAGAATGACCCATATACAAATTCTCCACATAACTTCAATATGTTTTACTTGTTGACACTGCAAAATGATTCTTAAATTCTAATTTCGAAACTTAGTAAAATACATTGGCTATATCTACGGAACCTAACAGTATAGTGCACAGCTTATACATACCTCTCCATCTTCTGATTCTACTTTCAGTATTCCACTTTTATTCGTATAGTCCTCTACGACCTCCGCTCCTATCCACACAGTCTCTGGATGAGGTATCCACACACGAGCTCCCTAGAAAGAGAAAAACACAATATTGTCATTTCATTGCTAAAGAAAAGAAATTACGAGACACATCCAAGGAACTATATATATAAATTTGAATACGATTTAGCATTGTAATTATGCGGATTGTTAACAACGACCGACCTATTCGAATGAATAGGTTTCCATCTGGAATCAAACCTGAGACTTCATTTGATCTTTAAAGAGAAAGATAAGCAAAACCAAGGTCATTATTACTATTAAGAATGATAAACAGATCTGTGTAGTAGTACTATAGTCTAATAATTTGTTGCGGATTTATAACTCTTCCGCTAGTACGCATTCAATGTGTAGTCTCTTTCTTGTAGTCTCTTTGTTACCCTCAGCTTTCATCCTCCATAATTGATTGAACAGAAATCAAGTCTGACTATCTGAAGGAGATAACTAGAACTTCAAATTTACAAGATATTAATTTGAACTATCACTCATTCGTCTTGGTCATGTGAAATCAACACCTTAACAGAATTTTACCTCACCCTCACGGGCATGATTTTTGGTATATTGCTTGTACCCGTGAAGTATGTCTTTTTTTTTTACCCCCGAACTTTTAGGCAATGGTTTTTGTTCTTTTAGCGTTCAAAAAGTCAGATTTTTCGAGTTTTAAATTTACAAAATTTCTTATTATCAGTAGTTGATGTTAGAGTGCTCAGAGAGGGTTCAAAGCTCTTGTAACAAGCTTTCGTTTGATAATATTGCATAAAATTTAGTTTCCCGAAAATTATCCCGAAATTTTATATTTGATTTTCTCAAAATTGAGCATCTCAATTTTCAAAAAAGTTCTTATACAGATACCACGAAAGCTGTAATTTGGGACAAGAATGGGATAACGAGATAAAAAAAAATCCTTATACGTCTGTGAAGGAAAAGTCACTTATGGTACACACTAAGTATTTGAATTTTATTTATAACATTTAGCGTTACGCATTATGGCTCAGGCTGATGTAGGGTAGGGGAAAGGATACAGGAAGAAGTCGGCCAGAGCCTAAGTTCACAGTTCAAGGTACTATTCCAAAATTTGCCTGGTGTAACTGAGGAAAAACCCTGGGCCTTTTAATAGATACTTTATTACGAACTAGTATCTAACGGGGATAAGCAAATGGATCCGGTTCCTGGTAACATTGGAACCGGGTAACTGAATCTTGTAATTGGGACCCGAATTCGTATCTTGGAAATTTAAACAGGAGAGGTAGCCTCGGGCTTGAATACTTAAAGCACATTGAGGACCTATTAGACGGAATATTTTTTTTAATATTCTGTGCGGTGTGTTATCAGTTTCTCGAATAAAAAAAAAAGTGTTCCTCCGAAATCTAAATTAACTCAGAAGCATGAAATGAAGGTACAAGAAACTGATTTTATTTCTCCCAGTCCACTCAGTTGATATCAATTACAGTTCTTCCATTCCGTGAAAACGGCGGAACCGGTTCTTGTTTTCTAGTTGCGGGGAAGAAAACTAAACGAAAACGTTTTCACTCAATTTCCTATCCCAACAAAAATATGTTTCCCCCCACAGACAAGGGTAAATATTTAGTTTTCCCTTCCTATTTCGAATGATGCAAAGATATCCTGTAATAAAAGAGATGTCGCAGAGGAAACGTCTTTCGTAAGATAAACACATCTCTTGTGACTACCACAAAGGTGAAGGACGCCGAGAGCTCAGCTGAGTTGCCACATATCGATTACAAAGGGAGGTCAAAATAACTTTTGTGTTTGTACTTAGGTCTCGACGCTCTCACATGCACTTAACATACAATGTGTACATAATTAACATGTATTAGGTTCTTTGAAGTGTTTTATTTCACAAAATGCGGAAGACAAGTAAACCTTGTACTGAAAAACTCGTTCAATGTTTACCACAGGCGCTAGCAGGCAGAAATCGTATCATATGTATCCTTTAAGCAGTAACACGCGAACTAAAATGGATTTAGATAGTATAATTTACATTTTGTTTCATTTTCCTGTATTTCATACGAAATTTCCAGCCACCCATGTAAGGCACTAATGCCGTGGAAAGAACAAGTGTGTATTGATGCTCAATATTACACATTGCCGCATGCGGACATCAGGATCTTACAACGTCCGACATACGGGTATTGTACTTTTTATTCATTCACTTATGAATGATGCAGATACACGAAAGGAAATTTGATAGCTAAATATGTTTAATACAGTCGGGCTGGGTGACTTGGAACAGGCCTAACGTTCAATCTATATCGTGTACGAGTTGAAAAGTGGTTAGCCTTGGATGTGCGTCTTTGTTAGTGGACATTTAATCAACGTTGATGACAAAAATAGTAAAGGAAGGAGAGTATGAAGGTTTCAATACTCCTTCATATAATAACCTGTGTTCCATGTACCCTACATGCAAATCTAAAAGCTTTCTCTCGTATTAACTCAAGTAATACTATTTCAAGTGGACCCTCAGATATTAGCATAAAAACAGTGTAAAAGATTAGGTGTCATTAGCCAGTGGTTGAAGAGAAATTGGCGGGAAAATAGTATTGTGGTACACCACTTATGAATATCTGGCGCTATTTGACACAATGCCGCGCACTACCGATATCCGCACATGATTAAAATTGACTGGACTGTCAGACTATATGCTCCCTGAATAACTTTACATGCCATTCTATGGATTCTACTCAATTCTAAACTTGTACCAGTGAGTCTGATAAATATGAGTATAGTGTCATTTGACAAGCCATCACCATAGATCTCATAATAAGCTTATTATGAGATCTATCCTTTCACCGCAGTGTGTGGCACTTAGTGTAAAATAGCACCAGCCGCCAGATATTCATTAGTGGCATACAACAAACAATGCTATTACTAACTCTTCCCGCCAATTTCTCTTCAATCACTGGCCAATGGCACCTAATCTTTTACACACAAACTCAGCTTTTTTTTGCTGATTTATATATATTTATATATCTTTTAGTTCTAAGTGTCCACTTGAAATAGTGTTACTTATCAGTTATATCGCGGGGAACAGTGACTTTCCTCCCCACTAAAATACATTTTCAATGTATTCATGCAAATTAATACTCTCCATAGGTTATAAATTGATGAATCTGGAAACTGTGCTGTGAACTTTACTTTGGATGTGCAGAGATTACAGACGTTTTCATAATGCATAGATCAATTTGCTTTGGAGCCCCTTCCTCCCTAGCTCTTTTTGTACATCAATTTCATTCCCCCTACCTCCTTCAGGGACCCTCACATTGACAGAATCTAAACAATTTAGTGTCTTGAAATGAAAACAATGGGCTGATTTCGAACTTGTTCGTAAATTTAAAAGACCAAAGAAATACTGAGAGAGAAAGATGTTTATCTTTTGTATTTCAGATATCTTCCACATACGAGAGAGTCAAAAACTTATACTATCAATTGTAAAATGAGAAAATGACAAACGTTCAGAAGCTTCACAGTCGCTTCTGAAAGCCTCGTTTGTTTATTTTCTACGGACATTCGTTACAAATGTGGATACTCATTTGTTTACCTATTTTAGTTAATGATTTCAGCCTGTCTCGATTCTATGACCTACAAAGACTTAAAATTTGCAATCGTTCATACTTCAACTGGGCTTCGATCCAAAATATGGGGGCGCTAGTCCGATGCCTCAGACCAAACGACAACCGCGGCTGATACCTACTTGTGTGTAACCGATATATCTACATGGATAGGATAGGAAATTTCTCTTAGTAGCTACAATAGTAAGTTCTAACATCTGACAAATGTGTTTAGGTGTTATCACTAAATCAAAATTGGGGTCTACGTATATTAGATTGATAGTTGGACGCCTAAACTTTTCTAAACTTACAAGTTCTATCTTTTCCGTCGCACAACATATGTACATTCAGCATTTATCTATTTTTTAGGAGTAACTACCGTGTTTCTACCATTTTCTTGTTGCTTCAATTATTTAGGTAAGCATAAAATAACTTCCGACTTTACTCGGAAAAAGTATTTCAACAACGTGTAGCATTGCTGAAATGAGGTTATCATCGTTGGAGATTTATACAAAATCTTTCGGCTCAACACGTTTTTCATGCGAGTGTACGGATGCAGTCAGTGAGTGAGTTACCTGCAATTGATACAAAATAAATGATACAAATATTGACATTCTGAACAGGCTTGATTCTGTTAATGTTTTAATTCCATCTACATTCATATTCGAATAACTGAGGGAAAACAAGAAAGATGAGGAAAATTATTGGTATCCTGCCATAAAAGTTTTGTATTGCTTTTGTATGTTCGTTTTGATTACGTCAATCAACTTCGTGGTGTATATTCTGCGGATTATTGATTCGGTTCTATTTTCAATGCATCATATAGGGTAGAATCAGTGCGGAAATTTCAGCGAATGATTTTATTATTTTATTCTTACAAATAAAGCTGAAAATATGTCGTTCTGTCAGCATGTCACACACAAATCCACTTCGTTGGACAGCAACCCAGAACACACAACTAATCAGACAAAAGGGCGTATACACAAAATGTGTAGTGTCTCAAGAATTAATATTAAAATGTTTACAGCAAATAAATCAAACTTTAGGGCATCAGAATCAAATATTGCTGGGAACATTTTCATTGCCAGTGGTGGTAAAACCGAATCATTTGAAGGTTTTGTTTACTGCCTGTTACTATTAATGTGACAAAACATTTACATAGATGTTCGTATCAGCGAAGTACTTTGCAATGTGAATGATTAACAATTTATCTATGATACCCTAAACACTGCTCATATACAAGTGATGATACCAAAACAGGCAAAATTATAAAATTTGGTTTAGAGAAAGTACCAATAAGTACCGTTAAAATGTCTGGTATTTTTGTACACAAATATGTTATTTTCAAATATATTTGTGGCCTTTAGACACCTCGGGCTTAGGCCGCGAAATGGTAGGACAAGGATGTGGCAAGGAGTCGGCCAGGCCTGGAAAAAACTGCCGGATGGCCAGCAATAGAGCTCGAATACACATGCCTCCCCATTGCCGATCAGAGGTTCGTGATGTTACCGCCTCGACCACGGAGGCTGATGTACAAAAATATATGTAGATGTATCAAGAAAATATTGTCAGTCCCAGTGCTGCATAAACTACTTTTGAAATGTAATTAACAAACTATTTTCAATAAAGCAGGTAAATCCAGTTTATCACACTATTCGCTAGTTTAGTAACTGCTTCGGTGGCGAGTTTATGATGCATATACCGAAGCGTTTTAATCAGCATATGTGCACTAGAAAATTTTGCCTTCAAAAGTCCATGAGTATGTTCAGAATCAAAATAAATTAGACTTTTGAAGTCAGTTGTTCAAGGACCTTCTATGCAAGCATATGTACAGATGTAGTTTCAAATCAGTACAATGTACTGCACCAAAAAATATAAAGACACCATAACAAGAGATACTCGAGGAGAAAAACGGACAACTTAAAGAGGTTCCAACAAAATATATCATCATTATACTCAGTCATTTTATATCAACTTGCTGGATGAAGGCCTCCCCCTTTTGTTTCCACGTATCTCTGTCTGTTGCTATCCTAATCCATATGTATCCATTTAAAGAACTCCAGATCAGAATATTTTCACCATTAACAGAAGGAATCGACCCTAGCCTTATTCAATAAACCATTTATTTGGGGTGGACGAGGGAAACCAAGGGGAAACAGCACAGGAAACACTGGTTTCAAACCCACGACCTTCCTAAAGTGAAGCTAAAGCTCTACCAACTGAGCTACGATTGTTGTTTTTAGCTATATTCGTTATGGGGAACATTTCAAACAAAAAATATTACTTTTTCAAATCTATTATAGTTTGCACTGCAATTCTCTATTGTTGGATTGCAACTATCTATGAGGCATTCGATAACAACAATTAGTTCATATGTTCAGAAAATTCAAAGAGTGCAAAAGTAGCGTAAATAATGTGTTTCTGAATCTGTACCAATAGGTAGCCAGCCCCGGTGGTTAACATCGGGGATTTCGGATAGTCCACAGCGAAGCACGCAGTTTCGATAAAAACTTTGGTAAACTATTTTTACATGGGCCAGTCTAGTAACGTTGGACTTCGGCCCGTCACGATTAGCTCCTTAGCTATTAAAATCCACACCCATGCCGAGACTCGAACCCGGGACCGTCGAGCCGTTGGCCTACACACACCGTTTCGAGTCGTTTGCGACCATTGATTTCTCAGTTTAACCAGGCGAATGCCGAGAGTGTACCCAACTAACGCCCTGGCCGCTCGCTACCTCCACCACACAAGTGATTCTCAGACGTGACGGGATTAGGCAAGTCCTTGTTCGGCCATAGATTAAACAGTTAATTATAACACCATTAATAGTATCACACATAATGCGATTTTGCGGCAGACTGGTATCCAGTAGTGTCTGAGTAGTATAACATGAAGTGGCGCTTGGTAGGGTGACTATGCGTACTAGACAATATTCCAAAAATGACTGTTGTCGAAAAATCTAGTTAAGTAATTTGTGCCTAAAGGCCATAAATAAAATTAAAAAAATAAGTAATTTGTATGTTGTAAGGCTCTAACTGTATGTAAAATATTCTGTCATTCCACGTATGGAGTGAAAATTAACACTAGGAGGGTGACTTGGAATTTAATACATACAAACACAAAATAAAATTAAAAAAAAAAAAAAAATGTAACTTAGGAACATTTTAAATTTCAGAAACATTGATTTATCTACAAATGTAATATATACAGACACATGCAACACAGGTCATTCTGGGAATATTTGAAGATGCTCGTAGTCCATTGAACGAATATGCGTCCCTTTAGGAAATTCTCACTTTCCTTCGGATATTCTGAAAATTTCCACCTAAAATACCTTTGTAATATTCTCAACTGTGTATAATAGGAATATCTTATTTGATCCCAAATATTCTGGAACATTCTACAAACATTTAGGCATCAAAATGTAATTCTGAAGTATTCTGTACCATTCGAGAAATCATAAAAAAACAAAATCTGAGACATCATAGCAAGCAACGACTACTTAAAACATAGTCGTATTCAGAAACGTTTTACTCGAGTGACGAACGCTGTACTAACGCATGACTACCGATGTTAATATACTGTTAACCATTCGTTAGTAAAGCGATAGTCACTTCAGAAAACCGTTTCTGAATACAGCTTAGTATGTCTATCAACGTATTTTTAAGATTTCGTTGTTTTTTCTCTCCCTCCCTCCCTCTCTCCCCCTCGACTGCAGTTTCTCACGTTGGTCCCGTGAAGATGCATTGTAAGCAAACCTCAATAAATATCTCAGTTGCCAGATGAAAAAAAAAAATGAAAAAAACAAACATTTTTCTTAAACAATTCGTATACTAAAAAGTAAAATATTATGTTTATAATGG
>JAGDQP010010591.1:21791-55364 GCA_022664845.1 Lepisma saccharinum | reverse complement strand
GGGGGGGGGCGAGGACCTAAACGAGGCCGAGAGAGCGAGTATATATATTATACACCTACAAAAAGCTGTGAAATCCGAACAAAAACACCAGAGGTGCAAAAAGTGGAGCCAAGTTCTTTAGCCCTAAAAAGGTGTGAAATGGGAGACGGATGAGCCAAGTTCCTTGGTGACAGCATGTAACAGGAACAAAGAAACTTGGCGCGAAGTGGCAAGGTTCATGATCCTCAAGCTATAAGGGTGGTGGGGATCCTAAAATCCACTACGTCCACCGCCACCAACCTTAAGGCTGTTACCAGCTCGCGCCAAGTTCCTTTGTTCCTGTTACATGCTGTCACGAAGGAACTTGGCTCATCCGTCTCCCATTTCACACCTTTTTAGGGCTAAAGAACTTGGCTCCACTTTTTGCACCTCTGGTGTTTTTGTTCGGATAGGATATGACACAAATGCTATACAATACAGCACGGCGATCTATTCATATAATGTGTGTGCTATTATTATCTAAAGCTTGCTACGTGGAGAGTAAAACTCGAAGTCTAACTTTATTTTGTTTCTAACCGAGGTACATAAGAGCATGGATAAAATTCAGTTAATTCATAATTACGTTTCAATCGCTGCTGATTTCAACAGAAGTTAGACCTTTTAAGCTTTATTTAATCGGGTTGGATAAAAAATAACCGACCACAGGTTTTTTTTATTTCTAACTCATGTGGGAAATTTAGTCTATGAAACATTGCAACATAATTCTTCACAATGGATTTTTGCAAACGCTCTTCTATATGTGAAAGTAAAACATTTCGTAAACCAATACAATGTTGTTAGTGCTTTCAAAGTTAGTTAACAAAACTGGGGTAATTGTTGGAAGTGAAAATCTAACAGTCTGTGGTATTATTTATTGAAGATCAATGGTGAGCAATGCTTTTTTGTGTACATGAACTATATTTCGAGTTAGAAAATTTCAATTAAAAATTAGTGTGCAAGATTTTTTTATTAAATATAGTTCGTTTTCCCTCCCCTAAAAAATGGAAAAAGTTCAGTGCGTACTTTGTGGAGAATCTATTGCAAAAGCGCATTTTGCGAGACATAATAAACGTAAACATCCACCCTCCTAGAGTGATATTAATGAACAAACAGTGCCAGCGAAGAAACGTAAATTAGACATGGTAACATGTCCAGTGTGCAAGGATGAAGTTAGCATGAAAAATTTTCTGCGACGTATGAAGAATAAACATTCATGTGAACCAGTGAGAAGCGCTTCTTTCAGGACATGTGCCGACTATGAACCTGTTAATAGTGGTGGTGGTGTTACGCACAGTTTTCTGATTAAAGTGAAAAATGATTGTGTCGAGTTTTTGAAAAACCGAATAAGTGAGAGTGATGTAGTTCTGCAGATTAATTTTATTTTGACTACAGATTTTATGAAGGGTGCAGAAAGAGTGTGTTTTTCAGTGCATAGCGGGAATATGCTAGTTTTGAAATCAACGGTTGTGGAAGATACTATTTCAGAAATATTCGATAAATTAAAGGTGGATCAAGAGGAGAGAGCAATTAAGGGTTCAGGCTGGTCCTTGTTCTCTACTCCTAATCATAAACTTGAGGTGCATGTTAATTCCTTTAATCCAATTGCTGCGTCGTGCCATATTAAACTCCCTAAGTTTATTAAGAAGAAACGAGCTATTCTTAACATTTAAAATGAAGATCAGAAATGTTTTTTGTACGCTGTGCTAGCTAAACTTAATCCCGTTGATTCAAAGAAACATGCTAATCAAGTTTCTCACTACAAGCCTTATGCACACGAAATACTTCCCAATTTTGATAATAATAACATTAATTTTCCTGTAAGCCTACATGACGTTCCCAAATTTGAGAAGCATTACAACGAAATGTTTCCCAATGCTCCAATTTCTATCAATGTGTATGGTATAGATGATGAAAATGAAAAAGTCTTTCCCCTTCATATCAGCAAACATCAATTTAACAGAACTAGCATAGACTTACTGTGTGTGAAAAACGAAACAGTAACAACAACAGCATCAACAGCATCGGCACCAACATCTCGGACAGTGATTACTCATTATTACTGTTTAACCCTATCATTATGTCCTTCTAAAACATACCACATTATGACCTGGGTTCCGCGCGGACCCCATCTGTCCTTTAGCACATTTTCCTTGAATTAAGTGTTTTTTTGGACGTTGTGATTTAAGTATTCATTGTTCTAATACTCAGTTAATTTTTAAAATATTATTATTGATTTTTTTCTCGTTTTATGTTTACTTTATTTTATCCGTATTACAAGATTCTGATACAAAAAATGCTATAATATATTGAAGAAAATTACATCACTGTCATAATTTTAAGAATGTTCTAAATGTAGCATATTTTAACCTAAGCCACTGACTACGAGTATTCACCAAGTTTCTTATCGTTTAATTCACATGTTTTAAATGGTCCCTGCGCAGACATCACATATTGTGTGCTGGTGTTCCGGACAGCAAGGAATATGGCAGCACTTGCATTTGGGCTTCACCTTCCTATCCGAAGAACGTGGACACAGTTGGCATCGCATCTTTTTCTGCTTGTCTTGACTTCCAGTTCCAGCAGATGCAGCTTGTATTTTTGGAATTTCAATTCCCAGAAATTTAAGTGATCGAGGAACTCCAAACTACAGAGCTTGTGGATTCTCAAGTCTTCTCTGAATATGGTCATTGACTAACTCTCTCCAAGTTGTTTCAGAAATAATCGACGTCTCTGTCGCTTTCCAAATTCCCAATCTGGGAATTTCAAAAAATCCAAATTATGTATGCAGCTATGGCTGCGCAGTCCAGCATTTTGAACCATAAAATCATAGGCCAGCGGCGTATCTTACGCTTACATGAATACAACCTGCATAAATGGTCAAGATTGAAGATTTCTCTTCACGTTGGCGATCTTTAAGTAACTCTCTTGGAACTTCTTTTCGATTATGCCGCTGTAGTTTTCACTTTTAATAGATCTACAGCTAGCTCAGCGCTAGTAAAGAAGTTATCCATAGTGACGTTGCGTCCTTTGTTTTTCCAAGGGTCAACCAATCGCTTTACAAGATCTACAGTACTGTTCCTTCCAGCAGCAGCACCAGGCTGTTGGCCGACATACATTTCTGCAGTCAAAGGATATGAGTTTACGGCGTCACAACACGAGTATATTTTTATACCATATTTCCCTGGCTTGGTGGGAATGTACTGTTTAATTTTACACCGTCCGCGAAATGCTACCAACTGTTCATCAACGGTCAGGTCACTTCCAGGCTTGTAAAACTTTGCCAGATTATCCAGAAACATTTTCCAGAAATGGCTGCAATCAGCCAGTTTGTCAGTCTCTAGTCTCTGTTCTCTTGTGGCTTCATTGTCGAAACGAGAGAAACGAAGCAAATGATGGAATCGTTCCATTGACATTGTAGCACGAAATACTGGCCTCCCACTGTCCATTGACCAGATTTCTCCAACGCTTTCATTCGCCGATTTGTAAACTCCACCAAGTTACAATATTCCAATAAAAGCATATATTTCTGTTTCATCTGTTTCAGTCCATGTCTTTTGAGTTGCAGGATGGGATGTATTCCACTTTGCTATCACTTGTTTAGCCCTTCTATTTGTCTCTCGAACAGTAAGATTGACCATGTCTGGTGTTATGAGCAGCTTCAGTGCGCCACATTTATCAGAAACATTCTTAGCATCATCTACTAATCCTCTTGTTTGTCGCAAAACATTATGGGCTGCAGTTTGTGTTGAATGAGGTTCTTTTGTAGTCCATTTGCGCCCTGAACGAGATTAAAAAATATGAGCTTGATTTAAAATATTATCGTGTCTAGCCCGTTTACTATTACATGGTTGGTCGAGAGAAGAGTCACTATCACATACACTACCACTATCAGATTCACTATCAGGCTCATAATGCAATTCTTCAGTTTCATCCCCTACACGCTCTTCATATTCTGAAGATTCGTCGCAACTCCCAAAATCTATATCATCATCACTGTCGCTTTCATCCAATACACGTCTAACTTCTTCTATAGGAACTCCCTTTCGTCGTGACATTTTCCAGCGAAAAACAAAGCACACAGATAATTGTTGTTGTTCTTGTGGTTCTTCTTCTTTTTGTGCTTCTTTCATCAAATTCAAGTGCAGTGATTTGAAAATAAAAACGAAATCACTTCAAGAACACTGCAGAAGAGGTCTTCACTGCTTCGCAAACAGGTACAAACACAGTCAAAGAAGTGGCACGAAATGTTAAAATTATTTGTACCTAGATTGACCTTCTTAATGCTAATAAAATAAAGAAGATGGCGCCGGATGTTGAAATCATGTGTACCTAGAGTACCCTGCCACCTGTTGACAACCTAAAGAAGTTTGAAAATATTCAAAACGTGCATAAAATAATTTATACAAAGGAAATTATATATTAAATATACCTGGGGTCCGGACGGACCCCAGGTCATAGAAATATGACATCGAAATTTTAAGGTAAAATTCCCAACTCTCGGTTGTTCTGTATACAATGAAAAGCCTGTAACGAATTACAAATATTTCGATTTGAGATGTCACTGAGTATGAACACTCGGAATAGGATATGCACAAATTGACAGCCACGCAAAAGTGCCTGGGGTCCGTGCGGACCACAGGTCATAATGATAGGGTTAATAAGAAATTTTTCTTGTTTAGTGGGAAGTCAGGTTACTAGTCACGAACATCGTTATTATTTCTGCAGACGTTGTTTATACCACTTTATAGATGAGCATAAACTAACACAACATGAAAATTTTTGTCGAGAACATGAACCAACTCGCGTCATTTTGCCTGTTCCTGATTCAGTTATTAAATTTAAAACAGGCCCTTCATTTTTAAAGCAGATGTTGTAATAATAGCAGATTTTGAAAGTTTTTTGAAGCCTGTTAGTGAACCTCGAGGAAAAAATCAACTAATATTCAGAGGCATGAATCGGCTAGCTACTGTTACAAAATTTGTTGGTCGGATGGAACCTCAACGGAACTTCATTTGTATAGAGGTGATAATCCAGCGCAGCATTTCTTAAAAGCTTTGCAGAGTTAGAAAATATCGTTCCTAGATTAGAACAAATTTTACCCATGAAGTCTTTAAGTCCTGAACAACTTTCTCATCACCAACAATCACAGGAGTGTACTATTTGTCACAAAGAATATATTGAGGATAATCGAAAGGTTCGACATCATCACCATTTAACGGGCTCCTACCTCAATCCTCTTTGCAATAATTGTAATCAACAAGTAAAAAACAAAATTTCATAAGTTGTTTTACATATGGGTTATCTTCTTATGACTTACATCTCTTTGTCAAAGAATTAGGTTGTATTCCAGGTGATGTAAAGGTTCTTGCTGAAAGTGAGGAAATGTATATTTCAATTTCAAAGTGTTTCCATCTCAAAAATGGTAGAAAATTTGAAGTAAGATTTTTAGATTCATACCGGTTTTTCCCATATTCTTTAAATAATTTAGTTCAAAAATTGAAACCCGAAGAATTGGCATACACTCGTCAAAATTTCCCCGATGATGAAAAATTTGAACTAAGTAGAAAAAATTGTAAATTTAATTATGATTCTTTTACTGATGCTTCGGTATTTGAAAAAACAGGGTGTCCACCTCAAACATCATTCAATAACAGACTTACAGGTGCTAAATGCAGTAATGACGAATATGAGATAATTAAACGAATATGGACAGTATTTAATTGCAGAACATGGGGAGATTTTCATGATCATTACCTATCCACTGATGTTTTGCTATTAGCTGATGTTCTAGAAAATTTTAGAGAGGCGTGCTACAACTCATATAAAATTGACCCTGTTTTTTCATACACATCTACAGGCTTATCCTGGAAGGCAATGCTCTACAAATCAGAAATTGAATTAGAATTATTTACAGATGTTGATATGCACTTCTTTATTGAAAAATCAATCCGTGGTGGTGTTTCTCAATGTAGTTTAAGGCATGTCAAAGCTAACAATGAGTTTCTCGGTAGTAAATTCGATCCTCAAAAAGAAACCTCGTTTGTAATGTACCTGGAAGCGAATAATTTTTATGGCCATGCCATGAGTATGCCTCTCCCCTATGGAAAGTTTTCATGGGATCCAACACCAGAAAATTGGGATTCGAACAAAATTCAAAATTATCCCGACGAAGATGAACGAGGTTTCTTTGCAGAGATAGACTTAGATTATCCTGAAGTGTTACATGATGATCATAAAGATTACCCTCTAGCACCTGTCAATGATTTCCCTCCTAACGGAAAACAATGAAAATTACTACTAACGCTATATTCGAAAAGAAACTATGTTGTGCATTTTCGATTGCTAAAATTTTATCTTGCTCGCGTTTTAAAATTTGTAAAAGTACACAGAATTCTATGGTTTTCTCAATCGAAGTGGCTTAAGCCTTACATAGATTTAAACACCATTCTACGCACAGAGTCAACAACCGATTTCGAGAAAGATTTTTACAAACTTCTTATCAACAGCGTGTTTGGGAAAACCATGGAAAATGTGAGGAAGTATACCGATATAAAACTTGTTTTTGATAAAAGGAAAGCTGAAAAACTCATTGCAATGCCGCAATTTAAATCTAGAGCAATCTACTCAGAAAATTTTGTACTTATTCATATGCTACGAAAATTCACGAAATTAAACAAACCTGTGTATATTGGAAGTGCTATTTTAGATCTTGCTAAATTAGCAATGTACAAATTTCATTATGAAGTGATGAAACCTCAATATAAAGATAAGCTTACTGTTGTTTATACCGACACGGATTCGTTAGTCTATCATGTTATTTGTGAGAATTTCTATAAAGATATGATTGATTTAATATACTATTTTGACACATCGAATTATCTTGTAAATAATCGATATAATATCCCATTAAGTAACGAGAAAGTACCAGGTAAAATGAAGGATGAGATAAAAGGAATAGCTCTTGAAGAATTCATAGGATTACGATCGAAAATATATGCTATGAATACAGTAGAAAAAAAGAAACAAAGAGGGTTAAGGACGTGAAGAAAAATGTTGTGAAAAATGAGATTACGATTGATGACTTTAAGAAGTGCTTGTTTTCTGGTGAACAATTAACGAAAGAGCAACATCAAATTCAATCACGTGACCATACACTTTCGACTGCAAAGCAAGAAAAGTTAGCTTTAGATTCTCATGGTAACAAGCATTTTATTCTTAAATGCAACATACACACACTGCCATGGTGTCATTATAAAATTGTAAATAGTGATGCTAAAATAATTTGTGAAGTATGTAACTCTCATCAACCCTCAACTTCTGGACATTCGTGTTAATTAATTGTAAGTGTTAAATAGTTAGTAAGGTTTGTAGTTAGTTATCAAGTAGGTGTTTTCAAAGAAAATTAGAGAATTTATGTTAAAGTTAAATATTTTTGTGAATTTATTGGATACGAATGCTATTTTTTTCTTCTGTATATCAGCTTTTCAGCTAAATAATAAGAAAATTATCCCCATGCAAAGTAACTTAGCTGAAAAGGTCTTGTCTGAATGTAAATAAAGCAAAACGCTTATTTCTTTGAATACATTTTGTTATAATATATTTTATTCTTTAAAAAAATGCCCACTGACCTATTTGGATTTCCCTGATATAAATCGCACGAGCATGAACCACTTTCAGATTCCTCTTCCAATATCAATGAAAACCAGCTGACAGTATTAGACCAAAGAATTAAAATAATAAAGGGTGAAATCAACGCACTACGAAATACTTTATCTTCAAATATTGAAACCGAAATCACAGAAGCTCAACAACATTTACTAGATCTACTTGAAAAACTTGATAATGAGTTGAAAAGTGTTATTCTTATGTATTCACAGCTAGTAAATAAAAATGATTTTACCGAGGTTCAAAATATTATAACGACAATTCAAAAAGAAGTATAATTCATAAAGAATCAATTCATTACAAATACTGCAGCACAAGATCTAGTCGATAATTTGAATAAAAGCTTACGGAGTTGAAAATACGTTTAATGATCTTCAAACAGCTCTGAATGTATCAGAAAATGCTCTTCAAAATAATCCCTCTCAAGAAGATCTTCAAAAGATGCAAGAAGTTATTTCGATTCTACAAAATGAACTTAAAACTATTACCAATGAAACAAATAAACTGCGTGATGATCTAACCAACCTACCTGTTTATAGTGATGTATCGGAAATTAGTAGAAAGCTTGGTGAGTTTGAAGATAATTAATAATATATCGAAACTCACGAATATTCAAATTGAACTAAAGAATCTACAGACTGTTGTGAATAACATTTCTACTGAGGTAAGTAGTTTACGGGAAGCACTTGCAAAATTAAATAAGAAATTAGAGGGTTCTAATCTTCCTACAGATTTAATTAATCTTCAGCATATTGTAAGCACCGTTCAAAGTGACTTAATTGAAATTCAAAAGAACACACCAAAACAATCTGATATATAGAGTATACGTAAGTCTAAGTGAATTAGCTACAAATCAAAATCAAAATGAAATAAAATCAAAATTAACTGCCCTCCAAGAAACTATTAACACACTTCCAACTTCGCAAGAAGTAGAAATAATTAAAAAAACGATAACTAACATTCAAACTGTAGTCGAAACAACCGAGAACCTCCCTGAAGTTATAGACAATATTAAGATTCAATTACAAAACCTTCAGGCTACTATGACATTCCTTCCGACGTTAGAAGATCTTTCTGGTATACAAGAAGTGTTAACTAATGTTCAAAATGAAGTTAAAGAAGCAATTCAAGAACATTCAAAATTCATTTCTGTTCATAGGGTTAATGAAATAGTTAGCGGGTTAAAGAATATGTTGAAAAGTTTAGAGGATACAGCAGTAACGCATAACACATTAAGTGCAAATATTCAGAAACAAATAGGTGATCTAGAAAGGAAATAAACTTCTGTGAGTAATTCTCTTAATATCATTTCTAAAAAATATGCTGATATTAATGACTTTCGTAACGTAGAAGAATCAATAGCTCTAATGCCTACAGTGACTCAACTTTGGGAAGTACAAGATAGTATTAAAAATTTCATATCGATAACAGACTTTAATAGCAATAACAATGAAATAAAGAATGAAATAATTGCAAAACTGAAAGACTTAGAAGATAAATTGAAAAGCGATTTGTATAGAGCCATATACGCTAAAACTAATGAATTGTTAACATCAATACGCAAGTTACATAGTGTTCAGTTCTTTACAATTTATTCAATACCTAATAAAGAACGAGACTTCACGCGTAGCAATGTTAGTGGCAAAGTGTATTTATTTAATATGAATACCCCATATTTTGAAATTCCTTTTTTGGGTAAGCTAAAAATTATTGGTTTTCATTGGCTTAAGAAGAAAATAAAGAGTTTCCTATTGTCGATATATATTCAGCAAGCGGTTTACAAAAGTATGACAATTTATCATTAGGAATACATGAGGGTAGTAGAGTTCCAGATGCTCCATCTGAAGACGAAATTTTACTTCATGAGTTCGATGTTGTAGAAGGCGATATATTTGTAGTTCGATCAGATAAATTTTCACCAGGTGAATATCCAATAAGTATTGATTTGATCTTTATTGCTCAATTGATTTCTCGATCTTTAAATTAGTTCTTAATTAATTTTCAATAGAATGAATAGTAGATTAGCCATTGTTGAAGAACTACACAAGCCCGCAAGACGGAATTATAGGCGAATACCTGTTGTAACCAAGGGAATACACGATTTATGGCAAGCAGATTTGGTTGAAATGAACTCGGGAAACTTGAAAGGTTTAGCTAAATGAAATAGAGGGTATTCTTATCTTCTAACTATTATTGACACTTTTAGTAAGTATGCATGGGCTGTACCAGTTAAAAATAAAACAGGGAAAGAAGTTACACGAGCGTTTAATTCAATACTTGAAGTTACTCAACAAGCACCAAGGTATTTGCAAACAGATCGCGGTAGCGAGTTTTATAATAAAGAGTTTATTAAATTAATGAAGCAAAAAGGTATTACTCATTACTCTTCATACAGCGATAAAAAAGCTAGTATTGTGGAAAATTTAATAAAACATTACGTAATTTGATGTGGAAGCAATTCACACTGCAAGGTAATTACAAATGGTACAATATATTGCAAGCACTAATGAAGAAATATAACGAAAAAAACACAGCACGGTAAAAATGAAACCTATTGACGCCGTGAAAAAAGAAAACGAACAAAAATTAATATCAAAAATTTATAGCAAAAAGTATTTAGCATCGTCAGAGGCGAAATATAGCGTGGGAGATTATGTTCGAATTAGCAAGTTTAAAAGTAAGTTTGAAAGAGGTTTTACTCGCAATTGGAGCACTCAAATATTTCAAATTGCTACTGTTTTTAAGACTGATCCGCCTACATATCATTTAAAAGACGAGCGCAATGAGATTATTAAGGGCCGTTTTTATGCGCAAGAACTAATGAAGACGAAACACCCTCACGTATACTTAATTGAAAAGGTTTTACGTAGAACTAAAAAGAAAGCATTAGTTAAGTGGTTAGGTTTATCTTCGAATGATAATTCTTGGATCGATCTCAAAGCTATAATATAGTTAATCATAAAATGTGGAGTGTTAAGCAACGACTCTTGCTAGCTAATGATTATGGTAAGTTTAACGGTGAATTACTACCGAATAACATTCGTTGCTTAATAATAGGCTCATCAGGTTGTGGGAAAACTACACTAGTTATTGATAATTTTATTCTAGCTCCGAATTGGCTTGATTGGAATGGTAGACACTTATACGCATTCTCTAAAAGTTTAGAGCAACCTAAGTATCAACAACTGCGGCATATTTATGATGAAATACAAGAAAGATTCCACTATCAGTTGGCTACCTTTAAACCTTCCGTTATAAAGTTGGAAGATTGCGAGCAACGGTCTGTTATTATATTCGATGATTATATATTAGAAGATCAGAATGAGGTACGGAATTACTTCACACAGGGTAGACATAAAGGAATGGATTGTTTTTACTTAGCACAAACATACAGTAAAGTTCCGAAACAACTTATTAGAGATAATGAAAATTATTTTTGTGTATTTCGTCAAGATAACACGAATTTAAGGCATATTTATAATGAGTTTGTTATTGGTGATATGTCATTTAATAAATTTAAGGATATTTGTTCTATTGCATGGAAGGAACCTTATGGTTTTATAACAATCGATATGACGAGAAAGTCAAACAATGGAAAGTATCGAAACAAAATCGATCATTTCTTTATAATCGAGTGATCGTTTTAAATCATTTGCGTTTAACGTTTTCAGTTGATGTGCGTACGTTACTTTTTCAAAGCGGAAATAATATAGTCTTTTTTCATATAATGTCAAAACGAAAATTAAATAATATTGAATTACAAAATATCTTGGCGAAGCGTTTTAAAGAATGGAAAGAGAGTCACCGTAGCTATTATGAAAAGCAAAATCGTCAAGAGAAACCATTGATTGAGGCGATTGAAAGCTTGGGAAAAGAAATTAAAGGAGTAACCGATGACAACAGAAGTCTAATTACGGAACTTATACCTGTAGCACAACAGAATATTAATAATTATCCACCAACATCATCAGAAACCTCATTTGAGAAACGGTTATTTGCTTCACCTAAGGCATTGCCAGAGACTAAAGAAACGAAAGATGATGAAGAAGAGACAGAAATTCAGTTAGGTCCATTAGCGAGTCGATATTTAAGTACTAATAGGTTAGATGAAGATGAAGTGTTTGGATTATACACTATTGATATAGCCGGGGTAGTGCAGTGGAAAATTGGAAGTTATAATGTTCTCTTTGATAATGATGATTTAGTTATTTCTAGTGAGAGTAAAATCGCACAAGATTCATCAACCCCGATCTATGAAAAATTTAAAGAAACAGAAGGTTTATGGAAGCTAATTACTCGTAAACAACCAGTAGGTTTTACTAATGTAAATTATGAAACTTATAAGAAAATTTTAAAGATGACGAATGCTTTATACCAGAATCATGATCCATTGCAGAACAGAGTAAAATCAAGCTCCAGCGATAAGTACAAAACATTAATTAAACCTATTTGGCTTGAACTGAAAACTAAAGGCGAAGGTTTGAAGGAAAGGAAGCAAGGAAAGGGGATTAAACGTTACACAAATATGCCACAAATATTTATTTGGATGAATGATGTTAGAAAGTTAGTAGATAGATTATTAGTTATAGCAGGTGAAGAAGCAGCTGGGAATAAGAATTTTTATAATGAGAGAGTGAGTATTATGGAAATGATTTCATCTCGATTATTAAATTTTATTGTTTCGAATCCAAAAGGTTTAGGTTACCTCATAAAAATTATTCATATTCTTCCACCAAAATTTTGGCATAGTATTGAAGGTAAAGGTTTAGTGAACGATATTATTAATAAATTACCCTTTGAACTTCATCTTCCAGGCTACGAGTTCTGTGGTCCTGGTACACGTTTAGATAAAAGATTAGCGAAAGGTGATTGGGGTATAAATAGATTAGATCAAGCATGTCGAGAGCATGATATCGCGTATAAGAACTTTAAAGATCTACCAGATAGACATAGAGCTGATCAAGACTTAGAGTTTAAAGCTTTTGATAGAGTTATTAGCAAAAATGCTGATTTAAGTGAAAAATTGGCTTCATTGGGAGTAGCAATGGCAATGAACACAAAACGAAAATGGGGTGGGGTTTATAGATTGCTGCATTAAACATTGGATAGAAGCTTGAACCGTAGTTGTTGAATAAATTCAAAATAATGAATATAATATAGTCTTTTTATACATTGAAAGCAAAAGGTGTAAAATTTCAAATTCCAGCACAATAATTAAAGTCATTAAATTTTAGCAATATCTTAAATAAAGCACAACTTGCGAAGAACCAAAAATGCTTAAAAAAGGGTCATAATATGGCTTTAACATTAAGTTTAGCCCAGTTAAAGAAACTATGTAATCAACCGGAAACAGGTGGTTTGATTTTTACAATTCCAGCGATACTTGCTGCATTGGGAGCGGTTGATAGTCTTGCAGGTGGTTCAGCAGCTATAGCTAAGGCGGTAATCGATGCGAAGAAAAATAAACAAGAACTAGTAGAACAAAAGCGTCATAATGAAGTTATGGAATCAGCAATTCTGACTAAAGGTAAAGGACTTAAACAAAGAAAGAATAAGCTTCTGAAGGACTTAAATAGAGTAAAAAAAGCGTTCACCAATTATGATCTCGAACGTATAGCTAAAGAATTGAATATTAAACACTTTAAAGGTGTGTACATGTCGGATAATCTTCCTTCTACTCCACCGTTAAAACAAGAATGCGCAGTTATTAACTTGGATCAATCAATTAATACAGGAACTCACCGGATTTGTTATTGGAATGAAAATAATAAAGCTTGCATATTCGATTCATTTGGTGGAGTACCTCCCAAGTCTTTGATTGAGTACACTATAACTGAATATAATAGTGATCGAATACAACATTTTGACGACGTGATTTGTGGTCATTTATGTATTAAACTATTAAAATTCTTATCTGACGGAAACAATTTTCATCAAGCTACTGAAAGATCGAAACTTGATTACTTAATGAATCATGCATGAAAATAGCATATTACATAGTCTTTTATTAAAAAATGATTGTGTTGCACTTATCGGGGACTACACCAAAGCTTCGGCTGAATCTTCATAATGAAATTAATAATCAAAATTACAATTTGAAAATTGCACTGATTGGATTTTATAGTATGTACTTAATACCAAATGTAACAAAAAGTAGCAATACTTACTTCCATAAAGGAGAGAGGTATAATATACCACCGGGTCAGTATAATGCATCAACATTAGAAACAACACTACCTAAAGAAGTGCATCTAAATGAAAATCATGTAACTCATCGAATGGAAGTTACGCCATTTGCAGAAAATTTTAATGTAGGAACTGTTGGTAAGTTATTAGGTTTTAAGAATAATAGTGAACTTAAGCCAGAAGAAACTCACATAGGTCAATTTCTTCCAAAGTACTTAAGTATTGAAACATTTAATATACACTGTAATTTGGCAAGAGGTATGATTATAGCAGATGGAGAGTATAAGCACAAGGAAACTAATATTATGGCAACATTTAAACCATTAACAGAATTTTTAGAACCAATTGCTTACGAGCCTCAATACCCATTATTTTTACCCATACAAGAGAGCCATGTACGTTTAATTGAAATAAGTGTTAGTAATGAATTGCATGAACCAGTTAGTTTTGGTGGCGCAATAATAAGTGTAATTCTCATGATTAAAAATGATGATTCTTAAAATGAATTTTTTATAGCAAGAATGATAGCGAAGAGAAACAAAGTTGAATATAATATAGTCTTTTTTAAAGATGGAATTTATTGAAAGCTATGAGTATTAATCTTTCCCACTGAATCGTCGTACATTTAACAACTTGAATGAAGCAAACAAAGATTTAGAATTTGACATCACTTCCGGCGATGGGTTTGTGCACCCACACTACGGTGATTTATACATCAAATATGAAGTTATTGGAAGAGATGGTGGAGGAACTTTTACTTCAGGGTCGAATATTAAATTAATTGATAAGTTTGTTCCATATTTGTTTTCGCAGGTAGAGGTACGCAAACATGGAACTGTTATTGATAGAATAGATTATCCGGGAAATACTTCAACTGCTATTGCCACATGTCGATTATCAAAGCCTGAGCTCGAATATTTTAAGTCAGGTGTATTAATAACTGATGCGAAACTTCCACGGAAAGAGAATACAGTGTTGTTTCCGTTACGTTTGCTGTTTGGTTTCTTTAGTGATTATAAGGAAATTATGTGGAAGAGCGGGCTTTGAATAACATTTAAAAGAAGTGCAAATAATGATGTTTTATTTTATCGCTGGAAAACAAAGAAAGCAGATGGTACTCTAGATGATGCTACATTAGCTCATGCTGCTAAATTAGTGATTACTTCAATGAAGCTGAGAATGCCAATTGTCGAATACGAGAAAAAATATTCGATGAAATTAAAATCCGATATACTTCGACAGCCTCAAATACCAATTGAATTTCTCACGTATCAAAGTGTTTAACGACATGTTTCAGGTTCTTATTTCGAATTTGATGTAACAACACAGTTTAACTCACTACAGTTCGATATGCCTGACTTTGTAATAGTTCTTTTCCAAACTAATCGTGATGATAATACTCAGGAGAAAGACGCTAGTAAGTTTGATACATGCAAGATTAAGAATATTTATTTAAAAAATGCTCGTAACGAAATCTTCCCTCGTGAGAATTTAAACCTGGATATCACAAAAGCAGATTATCTTAAAATGTATGATAGTTACACTGCTTTTAAACGTGTAACACAGAAAGATATTTATATGTTTTATTCCCCAAAAGAGTTTATAGAAAATCGTCCAATGTATGTCATTAATACAAGTAAACGTAAACAAGTTGTTATTAACGAACGAACCAATATTAAAATTATAATGGATTTTGAGGAAGCAGTTCCCACGAATACTTTTTCTACTGTAATACTTATTGCTCAAACCTCGTATATCTACGATGTGAAAAATGAGAGAGTAATTGAACAATTCTAGTGAACAAGTTTTGAGGAGAAAAATAAAATGTTATTACTTTGCATGTAGACTGTAATTCGCTCTTCCTGTCAAACTAGAAATAAAAAAATGCAACAACTGACAGCCTTCAATACACCCAGAATCAGACAATACAATAGCTTTACATGAGAGAAATCATGTTGTTATCTTCTTCCGGTCTCTAACATGCAACCAGTAATTCCGTTGGAGTTTCCACGAAGTATGATAAACTTATGCGAACATGTAAAGCAGAACGATGCTATGGTTTTTAAAGATCCTCCTAAAAATTCTAAACCGGAAAACAAGAATTAGTCTTCATTAATACAGTACCAAATTAATGAACATTCAAAAAATCATTCTCATAGTCATATGGAACAGTTGCATTTTGAATTCCAAGTACATTTTTTTATTGATGGAAAAGGAGGAAAGCGAGCGAATAGTGTTATATTTAATATACAATTCCAACATTCACCTGGTGCAAGGCTGACACATAGCCATATGAAATTTTGTTTATAGGTAGATTTTGATGAGAAATGGGCAAAGAGTTTATAAGGAGAGATTTTAAACTGTTTTTCGAGTTATGCGGAGTCTAAAGGGGTCCTAATTGCCAAAAATGTAGGGGAAAATATTGCGTTAAATTCGAGTTTTGACCTAAAGCAAAACAGCTGATAACGACACTTCTAATCACATCCTCATAAAAACGAATATAGAGTTAATCTCTAATCACTTAGTTATAACACTATTCAATAAATTAACAATCATATCAATAGATTAACACACAGTAAGATAGCAATAATGTTAATGAATGATGATAATAGCAGCAATTAGCTGTGATATTAACAGATGGCGGTAGAGAGGTGAGGAATTCCGATATTTGACAAGAAAAATCAATAGACGGCGGTAGAGTAGCAGAGAAAAAAAAATCCTACACAGATGGCGGTAGAGAGGCGAAGGCGGAGTCGAAGGTGACATGTTAAATGGCGGTAGTAATTAGATAATTAAAAAAATAGCGGGTGAGTGAAGCGCAAGTGACGCCTTAAACGGTAATTTACTAATAGCACTTGTGCGTAGAACCGGCAAGGTTCCTTTACTGTGGAAATATTTTACTTCTAAAAAACATATCTTTATATTGACGTATTGGCGAAACTAGTTGAAGGGAATAATACTAGACCGCACACAAATTAGCACCAGTTCTAATAAACCAAGATACGTTTCAACAAGTCTGGAATAGACTGGTGAATGCGACTAGTGTTAGTGTTAACATAAGAAATATAAAGAAGGCGATACTGTTGGAATTACTAAGACTAAAGGGCGTTTTGCAAAACGGTACAAAGAAAATTGGACGTTGGAAATGTTCAAAATAAAACATGTATAAGTATAAGGAAAAGAATGTGGTTTATGTATTGGAGGGTTTAAACGGTGACACGATTAAGGGTTCATTTATGAAGAGGAAATACAAGCGGTGCCACTGTCCGAAGTTTACGAAATAAATGAAATTTTAGAAGCCAAAGGTAAACGTCTACTTGTTCGGTGGCGCGGTTATCCTGCTTCTTTTAATTTATGGATTTCAGTATCCTATTTAACGAAAGCTTAGCAACATTTAAAAGACTAGGAGAATGGAAAGTTTCACCACGTGAACTTGCAGTGTGGTTTTTATTTTGTTAGATCACCGGATATTGTAAGATTGGCATTTTGTAGTTTAGAATTAGGTAATTGGCAATGTTATAATATTCCCTTGAAAGAGCATAGACGGTGGAGTCCGTACTGCCCTTGTTAAGAGGTTGAATAGATGTGTGTGGTTATAAAATTGAAATAAGACTTTTTCTATGCCCGAAAAAGGATAGTAATAATAATACAATATTTTAAATTAGTGTTATATTTGTGTATATAGCGGAAGAAAAAATAATTAATGATCCTTATTTGCAATATTATACACATTAGGCAGGCAGTGGTTATAATGTATGTAGAGGTGCACCATATCAAGAAGGATATTTTATTGGTAGTTTTATAGGTGGTTTATTTCGTACTGTGTTTGCATTATTGAAACAAGGTCAAAAAATTGTTGTTAAACATATTGTTACGTGGTGGAATTAATGTAGCCGAAGACGTACTAAATAGTAATAGACATGTTGAAGAAGCATTAAAAGTGCACTATGCCGGAGGAAAAAAGTAATTTAGAAAATAAAGACCAAAATAAAGGAAATCAAGTGTCGACGGGAGTGGTTCGAGGCGCAAACGCATTAATAATCAAACGGGTGGTGTCGGTGCTATAAAGAGGCGGAACAAAGACATTTTCGATTGATTATAGAGCAGTGTACTAGTTTTTACCTCACACTACCCAGTAAGAGTTCTATGGAAAAATTTCCCACAAAATACACTAGTATATTATATTAGCAAACTATATCAGCCTCTTGTACTGGAGAAAAGTGTGTGTGAAACAGCTGTTGTCGAAGTGCATTATACAGGTTCATTTCAAAATGTTTCCAAATAAACTAATAATATCTATTACATGTACTCGGATAAAAAAAGCTGGAACGTAACTAAGATAATGCCCGAACATTATTATTACATTGAAGATATTCAATCTCAAATTAACTATAAAAGCGATAAATTGAATTTACAATTAAAAGTTAAAGCTTCGGTAAATTGCATTGAGGTCAGTAGAGTAAGAAAAGATGACGAGAGTGTAAAAGAAGTACGCCTATCAACCGAATTAGCCAAAATACTATATTTCGATCCCTTACAACAAGAAAATATTGCATTTGTCAATCATGCTCGTTATCCGCCTGATTTACAGAAATCACTACCCGTACACATATATATTTACAGTTATATTGTAGAACCACAACTGGTGGGGGATACTGTTGCGCTACTACTGCGAATTAAAAATACAAATACTAAATAGTATGGTTCTAGTAATGTACACATCTTTGTAAATTCTCATTATGTTCCCTTACAACGTAAAGAGTTTGATCAAATTATTATTGATTTAAGAGATAGCATGAGTAATCCACTTCCTTCCCAATATGGCAGTGTATGTGTAAAACTACATTTTCGAAGACGTAATATGGTATTATAAAAATAAACTATTGTGAGTATTAATAGTATTAGAAAAATACAGTGTGAGTGTACAAAATCAGAATTAAATATATTTGCGATTCTGCCAGCTTAAATTAGTATTCTACGTAATAAAAAAGTGCCCTATAAGCCAGCAGCATCAATATCTGATAATGTATCAATAGAGTTTGTAGTCCGAGGCCACGGTGATGATTATATTGATTTACCCCACGCAATGCTACATATTAGAGGTAAAATTACTAAACCTAATGATTCTGTTTTATCGTCTGCCGATAAGAAAATTGGTCCTGTAAATGATTTTCTCAGTGCAATGTTAAGCGAAGTACAGATATATATATATATATATATATATATATATATATATTGAACTAATTTTCTATTCTTCGCATACATATCCATTCCGATCGTATATTGAAAAACTACTGAATTATCTTCCCAATGCAAGAACAACTCATCTTCAGAGCGCAAATGTGGTTTAAAGATACTGCCAGTCATATGGACAGCGTGGCCGGTAATAATAATCAGGGTTTTAAACAACGCTCACTTCTCACAGCGTTAAGTCAGCCCTTTAAATTACTCGGCTATATTCATGGTGATATTTTCAATCAGGAGTAATTTCTATTGAGTGGTGTACAGGTGCGTATTAGGCTGGTTCGAACCAAACCCGTATTTTGTCTAATGGGCGAGACTGAAGCTGAGGGCATAGTTGTAATTACAGAGGTAACACTGTTTGTGAGAAAGGTTGATGTGTCGCCCACGGCGGAAATAGCACAAAATAAAGTATTAAAAAATCCTAAATTTAGAGTAAAATACCCGATAACGAAGGTGCAGGTGAAGACAGAAACTTTACCGCATTGCATTAAGGACACCACTCTTCCAGATTTGTTTGCCGGCATAGTGCCTAAACGTATTATTGTAGGGTTTGTTACTAATACAGCTTTCGACGGCATTTATCAGACAAAACCTTTTAATTTGAAACATTTCAGTACGTCATTCTTTACATTGTATGTTGACGGATCTCCTGTTCCATCTAGACCACTACAGCTAGATTTTGATAATAAGCTACTCTATATATACAAGTATATTCTACGATATTTACAGGTTCTGGTATTTATTATTCTAATCAAGGTAATGGTATTTCACTTGCCCAATATCCTAATGGTTATACTCTACTGGTGTTTGATGTAACTCCCGATTTTAATGCTAATGTTGTATTTCTTACCAGCCCACAGCGCCAGGAAGTGTACGGTTAGAAGTTCATTTTAACCAAGCACTACCATCTTCTGTAACAACTGTTATTTACGATGAATTCTCCTCTGAGCTCAAAATTGATTTCCAGATTAAAATATATATTTATTTAAAAAGATGTTAAAGACCCTTGAACTCGACGGCGCATTACAACAGAATTTGCCTGATGACCATGTTACAGGTGTATTTGATGCAGATCAATTACCTCACTTTATTCATACACTGCCTAGACCGCTAATTATAAATACTGTTCTTATAGTAAACCCGGTGAATATTGGGTTGTTGTTGATATAAGTAATACATGTCATGGTGAATATATGGACAGCTACGGACATCCACCATGTATACTGTACCATATAAAGTTTCTAAAAAGCAACTGTCTATTCTATGCGTGAAATAATCTACGCATTCAAGATGATTTATCTAGTTTTTGTGGACACTACTGTTTTATCTATTTACCATGCCGTGCCGTTGGCTATACACTACAGGACTTCTTAAATAAATTCTCAACCAACACTAATGTTAATGATATTATACTTTATTCGTTTATGAGAATAGTCCTGGCGTGAGATTATCCTCTTCGTAAACTGTGTGTGTGTGTGTGTGTGTGTAATAGTTCTAATGAGTTTAATTAGTAGTGTAGACTTTGGTGGAAGCCCTGGTTAATCTTTGCTATGTTAAATAGTTCTTGGTTTCTTTAGACAAAGTGACTGTAGTCTTCTTATGTGAACTTTTGTATAATAAAAAGGATTATTAAAAATACAGTATTTTTTATTTTTTTCAGAAGTTAGTTATATAACCTGGGTAAATATTTGACCCTTGACCTCTAGGTCAGCACTTTTTCACATACACTATTCAATGTCCTAACACGGACTGTGAAAACAGAATTTTAATATGTTGTACCGTTTACGAGATATACACGTTAAATATTTGACCTTTGACCTCGAGCTCACTTTTTCGAATATATTATAAAAGGCCTTATACTAAAGGTCTAGTGATTTATACTTGCCAAATTTGGCTTTAGCTAGATTAAAAGGGGAGATTTTGCGATATCGGGGAATAATTATCAGAGGTGAAAAAGTGTTCGTAGCCTTTCATATCCTCCTTGCTGTAATCTCCACTATGTTAAATAGCGGTTGGAAAACGACTTCATACCCTTTTATGTTGTTGTGCTCTGGTCTAGGGGGTGCGACAGAGGAAATGAAAAAAGGTGTACAAAAATTTTCATATCATTTAATGCAATTTTTGCTATGTTAAATAGGGGTTGAGAAAAAAGGCCATACTATTATATCAAATATAAGGGTAAAAAAGGGGCTAATACTCTTTTACAAAATAATGCTATATTTTACAATTAAAATAGCGGTCGTAAAAAGGAATTAAAAGTAACTAAATCTAGTTACAAAAAGGAACTTATTCTGGTTACAAATCTTACGCCAAACGTTCGCTGTCTACTGAGGTGTTATTGGCCTTATGTTTGATTATGAGTTAAGCTAAGGGTCGTGGCTGATTAGGAGAGTGAGATGCTGATGCTGGGCAACTCACGTTTAATTGCTTGAGGTCATTATCTATAGTACTGGTTACTAATAGTTTTATGAGTAATTATTGCTCTTATATTTCATGGCGATAACGTTAGTAAATGATGTTAGCTCAGTTATGAAGTGAATGATTGCATCATCAGATGGATCAAAATTATTTATATGATCTAAGGGGGTTATATTTTAATAATATGTAATATATCCTACATTTTTATTCCTTTTTAATACGTGGTGAGGTATGAGATGCAATTAAGTTGATGTAACTGTTTTCTGCTCCTTGTTAGCGACTCATATTTACACAATCACTTGCGTTTGCAATATTGTAGCATACATTCTAGAGCTAAGGTATTTTTACAGTATGTAAACTGTTCCTTTAACTTATCGGGGAAGTTACGCAGAGATAAACAGGATTTATAATTGACTCCTTAAAGCTTAAAAAACTTTGGCTGAAGCTAAATAGGACAATTGCTGGAGTGAACAAAGTGGGAGAAGACGGGAGAAACTTTGAAACCTATCACATAGTAAGCGATGAGCACTAAGGCTACATGGTGTGAACCAGGATCGACTCAGGACCCTCACACCTCAAAGTTGGACTACTGATCACCTCCTCTTTGCTCAAGGGACATTGCTAGTATTATGACTGGTTCATATTTATGCAGCTCGTAGTCTCTTATTCCATGTTATTTGGGTTAGGTTATTCCGCTTCTATGCTCTGCGCTGGAAACTCTGTTAGGGGCTGGTGTTCGTAGCCTCTGTAATTTGAGCTATGGGAAGTAGTTTTTTTTTTGGGGGGGTTGAAATGAGCTTCGTACCGCTTTATGGAATCTCTGCTATCGTGTATTGGGGTTAATTCCTGTGTAATCTCTGCTATGTTAAATAGGGGTTGGAAAGGGTTCGTAGCCTTATTTGCTATCGTGCACTGCTCTACTAGCATATATTCCTGTGTAATGTCTGCTATGGTGCTGTGTAGGGGATGAGAAAGAGATTCGTAATCCCCAATTCCATTTTATTTGTTTAGGTTAACTAGCCTATATTCCTGTGTAATATATGTTATGTTAAACAGTGGCTGGAAAAAGGTGCCGTAGCCTGGTGTACTATGTTGGGTTAAACAGGGGTTGGAAATGTTTCGTAGCCTTATTTGCTATCTTGTACCGGTCTACTAGCATATAATCCTGTGCAATCTATGGTTTGTTAAATAGGGGCTGAAAAAAGGTGCCGTAGCCTAGTGTTATCTCTGCTTTGTTAAATAGGATTGGAAATGTGTCGTAGCCTTATTAGCTATCGTGCACTGGTCTACTAGCTTATATTTCGGTATAATCTCTGGTATGGTGCTGTGTGGCGGATGAAAAAGAGATTCGTACTATGTTAGGTTAACTAGCATTTCACGAACTCCTTGCTGTAATCAATGCTATGGTGCAGTGAAAGAGATCAAAAAGAGATTTGTACCCTTTCTTTCGGGTTAGGTTAACTAGCCTATATTCCTGTGTAATCTCTACTATGTTAAATAGGGGCTGAAAAAAGGTGCCGTAACCTGGTGTACTATGTTAGATTAAATGGGGTTTGGAAATTTTTCGTACCCTTATTTGCTATCGTGCACTGGTCTACTAGCATATATTCCTGTGTAATCTCTGCTATGATAAATAGGGGCTGAAAAAAGATGCCGTATCCTGGTGTAATTTCTGCTATTTTAAATAGTGATTGGAAAGCGTTCGTAGCTTTATTTGCTATCGTGGACTGGTTTACTAGCATATATTCGTGTGTAATATATGCTATATTAATTAGGGCTGAAAAAAGGTACCGTAGTCTTAACAAAGCGGTTGAAAAAAGGCACCTTTCACGAAAGGGTACGAAAAGAGGGGCCGCAGCCTTTTATACATTGTAACGAAAAACTGCGACACCGCGTATCATACCGCACTGGAAAAAAGAGTACTTGCTGTCAGCCAGGTACGGAAAACTCGTGCAATGTTTCACAAATTGAGGTCAGATGAGGGATATACTACTAACGTTATTGAATCTTTCACTCTTGGTAACCAGTTGAAACAGTGTCTTATTTAATTTAAGAGTGAGATAATTTATTTAGTGAAAAATAACATAGTTGGTAAGTTTTCTCATCTTTATTATTTTGAATATTCTAGAGATGGGTGTAAAGTGAAAATTCGAAGGGTGACAGAGAATGAATTATTTTAATTTTTGACATGATTGGGTGAACTGAGGATGACATTTTTATGCAACAGGAAAAATCCCTGGCATTCCCTATCAACACTGAATATTTAGGTAGAAATACTGAGATTTTATTCCAAATTGCTATGATTTTTCGAATTAATAACCGGAGATGAAATCCTCTCGCACCAGGAAAATTCCCCGGCATCTCTCTCATTTAGCAGGAGTTTGTGTTATTTCTCATTTCTCACTATGACGCAGTTACTTGAGGTGATTATTTATTATATTGTTTGATAGTGGTTGTATGATGTGTTTTTGCCATAATGATTGGCTAAGATTTAACATAAAGGATCATAGGTGTTTGCAAGAGTGACATGATGGTGATAGTCTTAAGCAACCCTAGCTCAGATACTTGAGGTCATGATGTATAGTGTTTGATAGTTGTTGTATGAGGTGTTATTGGCCATATGTTTAATTATGAGACAACTAAGGGAACATAGGTGTTTACGAGTGCAGTATGATGATGATCTTATTAAGTGACAGTGTTTCAGTTACTTGAGGTCAATATGTATTGTACTGTTTGATTCTGGTTGTATGAGGGGTTATTGACCTTATGTTTATGAGTTAACCTAAAGAGATCATAGGTGTTTGCGAGAACGACATGATGGTGATATTATTTAGCGACCCTAGTTCAGTTACTTGAGGTCATGATGTATTATAGTGTTTGATAGTGGTTGTATGTTGTGTTATCGGCCTTATGAGTAATGATGAGTTAACCAAATGGATCATAGGTGATCACGAATGCAATATGATAGGATATTATTAAGCGTGTGTGGCTCAGTTACTTGAGGTCAATATGTATTGTACTGATTGATACTGGCTGTATGAGGTGTTATTGGATTTATGTTTAATTATGAGTAAAGCTAAGGGTTATAGCTGATTAGGAGAGCAAAATGCTGATTATCTATTGTACTGGTTGCTAATGGTTTTATGAGATATTATTGATCATATATTTCATGGCGATAACGTTAATAAATGACGTTAGCTCATTTATGAAGTGAATGATTTCATCATCAGAGGGATCGAGTTTGTTTATGTGATCTAGAAAGATTATATTTTAATAATGTGTAATAAATATATCCTACATTTTTATTATCTTTTAATACGTGGTGAGGTATGAGATTCTATTAAGTTGATGTAACTGTTTTCTGCTCCTTGTTAGCGATTCATATTTACACAATCACTTGCGTATGCAACATAATAGCATACATTCTATTATAAGTTTTTTTTGCAGTATATAAACTCTTCCTTTAACTTATGGAGGAAGTTACGGAGAGATAAACAGAATTGACAATTGACTCCTTTTCCTTATTTATTTATTAGAAGTTAGCACGGATACAGCAAACGACATTTTACACCTTTCTTGTAACAAACAATAAACAATAACAACAATAATAAAAATAACATAACAATAATAATATATAACTATCTTTATGCAGTAACTTAAAGTGGCAGACTTTTAAGGTACGTTAATCCTTCTTTATTGCAATGAATATAGAATGACTACACTGGGATTGTTGTACATTTTACTGTTAGTTTAACAGTTTTGATCGGAATCTAAGAGCCGTTATTTTTTGTTAACTAGTTATCAGGATTGCTCTTAAACCTTTAGAAAACTTTGCCTCAGGCTGAATAGGACAATTGCTGGAGTGAACAAAGTGGGAGAAAACGGGAGAAACTTCAGAAACCTATCACATAGTAAGTGATGAGCACTAAGCCTACATGGTATGAACCAGGATCGACTCAGGACCCTCACACATCAAAGTTGGACTACTGATCACCTTCCTTTTGCTCAAGGGACATTACTAGTAGTATGACTGGTTTATATTTATATATGACTATCTATTCTATGAATATAGAATGACTACTGGTTCTTTAAGAAGAAAGAAATAAAGAACCTGATACGAGAGAGAGAGAGAAGTGAGTTGAAGCTCTATATCTAATAATAACGATACACAGAACTATCCATAGAGTTCAAAACCCATGAATTATACAAAACATTTGTATCATCAGATTGTATAAGATACAGAACATGGCAGCTATATTTATTATATTCAACGAAACTTGTTGTTAGCTATACTATACATGCCAGTTACCGTCGATTTACAAGAGAAAGGGTAGGTACTACAGAGGATATGAAATTTTAGAGTCAGTTCATAATGAAACCCTTCAAGCATATATTATCATTTGTATAACAGAGTTCCTTATCCATAATATTGAACTTAACTTAGTGTGGGCTATATTATACATGGTAGTTATCGTTGATATATTGGGATGGATACTACAGAGGATAAGGATATTTACAGGTAGTACATAATGGAGCTCATCAAGCATACTTTAACACTCATATTTTCTAACCACCTCATGACTTACTGTTGATCACCCGTGTAACGGCAGGTTACAAACCACAGAAGATATCGATTTTATAGAGACTAGTGGACTTAAAGTTTATAATCAAGTTAACATGTCTGAGATAAGGCTGGTTAGTAGAAAACTCATGTAATTCCTGATTGTATATGTGACAGGATATTGATTTTGCACACATAACTGACTCAAAGTTTAAGATAGAGGCCACCAATCTCTGGAGCACATGCCTCTCATAATACACTTGTATCATGTTTGCCTCTATAACGATTAGACTGAAGAAATGCGGTCTTGAAAATAAGGTTTATATATATTTTAACGTGATTGGGAACCCTCAGTCTTAAACTAAGCTGATATACTGTTCACATTGCAGGCATGGTAGATATCGTTGTGTAATATAAAGGTATGGATTTAAAATTATCAGACTTTGCACATGAGAAAAATAAACAGCCTTACATTAATTAATGATATTAATGTTATAGTTTCCATGATGTAATAATCAGATTGGTTATTGAATCCATTAAATTGTGGAGATGATTTAATTTTGACTTAGCACGATATAGCTGAATCAGTAACAAGGACTAATAGGTATTTACAACTGTACGTTTCCAGACTTAGTCATCGAGTTATGTTAACAAGTATTGAGGAATGAATAGCATGTTTTGGTATAATTTTTGAACAATTCTTTTAAGGATATTTTTAAAAATCTTATCATGAGTGTGTAGAACTATCAAAGGAATGCTGGAGGCAATCACAACTTCATATATTTGTGGGTAAATATATCAGACATTGTACTGAAACTCACACTAATTTTATATGTGTGTTGCATAAATTTCTCACAAGCTATAAAAGATCCTATTAAAATCTGAATCTAAAGACCGGATACGGTTAATCTTATGATTGGAAATTGCATTGGACTTGTAGTAACAAAGATTGATCGCTTGTATAGCATAAAATGGAATAATATGATAACTTTTATTTCACGCATTACTTCTTTTTATATTATTTTCATTTATTATATTAATTTTATATTATTTTTATATTATAATATTATTTTCTAATATTTATTTTCAAAGGTGAAAGCAGAATTTAGTTCAGAAGTGAATTGAGCACAAAATTTTACTAAAAAAATGTTTTCTGCAAACTTTCGTACAACATTTGGTAGTGAATTTCACAGGTTTTGTTGGTTTGAACATGACAAATTAATTGTAACTTACATCCACGTTCGACACTGAAAACGAAGTTGAATATTCCTTACACATTATTACAAAAAAATCGTATTTTAACTTTTCAACTTCAAGATTATATTTCAATATATTTAGATAAAAATGAAACATCATGACTTGAGTATGTAATTATTTCGGTATTTAAATCAATTTACACAAACAATATCACTGAACAAAATTTTTAACGTTTCAGTATTTTCAAAATAAGTTATGCAATATTTTTTTTAAAAAATGAACTTAAAGCAACCTAACATTCGTTTCAATAATATACATATGAAAATGCTTTTGTACCAATTAGGTTCTGTTAAAATGGATGACTTTCTGTCGCATAGATTGGTTAACGGTAATACGAGAAAGCGTAAAGAAATTTCGAACTAAGGTACTTTTAAACATCGCACTACGTTCAGCTAAAATATTAAACATTTAAAACGATAAAAGGCGCGAATTTCTATCGTAAAAAAAATCATGCAAAAAATTCTAAACAGGTAACCCAAAATCCATGTAGGAATTAAATGTGCACTTCGAAACAGTATGCCGAACAAGCGAGTGAGGTTATAAATTTCTAGGCTGTAATCATGGCTTTTGTAAAGCAGAACTCTAAACAGAATATATGGTGATACGGATCTGGATTAGCGAGGGAATTTTGGGACTGCACTTTACATAAATGTTGTCAGGGATAGCCGATTCCTGGTGAAACGAAATTACTCAGACATATTCATTGCTACATACACACTTTCCAACAAAACCCCCATACTTAACAAACTGAAGAAAACACTTAACTTGCACACGGAAAGGGGTTAGTCTCACAATGAAATTCTATTTTGAAAATTGAAAAAAGTGAATTACCATCACAACACATCAACAAACACCATCAGACAAACCACATTTCAATCACTGCTCCATCTTCCACATTCCCTCTCACTCATAAAGTCAATACAGGCAGCAATGACGAGACCTTCTTATTGAAAAAATATTTTTCTTCAGTTTTAACCCATTTCCTTTTAGTATTAGCTGCAAACGGCCTTTTTTCAAATTAAATGAGCTGAAGTATTCACTTATTTAATATTAATTTCATTAAGTTGCTGCTATTTCGTCAATATACTATTTATACTGTAATACCGATGCAGCTATCTTAAGCAACCTTGGCTAAAGAGAGGCCATAATGAGATATCTCTATCGTCTACTAACCAATCAGCAAACAAAATGCTGAAAGAACAAAAGTGGACGTGCCCATTAACCTAGCTTTCAAAACAATTTTCACTTAACAATTAAAAGTAAAAGATGATTTATTTAAATCTTAACAAAAGTAAAATAGTAGAAAAACAAAAGCAAGGAAATATTTTAAAAAAATAATGTGAAATAATAGAAGAATATACTACCACAAAGAAGACCGCGCAAAAAAGCAACAATGAAAACTGATAAAGAATAGGTCTGCATCTTTTTACACTTGGACAAAAGAAAGTCCTTTGAAATGTACCGACGCAGAAATAAGAAAATTTACTATCTCTGTTTCTGAATTAAGAGAGAGACAAAAGAAGAAGAGAAAGAAAACAAACATAAAAGAAGGTGTGAGAGTACGGTATGAAGTGACCGTCCGATAGTGCAGGGGTCACAAAATAATAATAAAGCACAGGATGAGGGCCGTCCTATGGATGGGCACAGTGGCCAATCGCCTGTGGCCCCTAAACTTATATGGGCCTACCTCTTTGCTAATCTACAGATGCTTATCAGAATAATGGAAACACCTGAACGAAAGTGCAACTTACCAGATTAATATGGTGTCGGGCCACCTTTCGCCTTCAGAACGGCCTTGATGCGACGTGGGATGGAGGCATAGAGGTCGTGAATGGTAGCAAGTGGAATATTACACCATTCCTCGTGCAGGGCATCGGCCAGTTCTGTGAGAGAGGATGGAGGTGGAAATCGTCGCCGGAGTCGTGTTTCCAAGATGGACCACAGATGTTCAATTATGTTGAGATCTGGGGATTGGGCGGGCCAGGGGAGGTGTTGAACTTCATCCCGATGTTCCTCAAACCACGCTGCAACAACTCCAAGTGTGAATGGGTGCATTATCATCCTGGAATATGGCGTCATTGTCCGGGAACAACATCCGGACCATAGGATGCACGTGGTCTCCTAAAATTGCGACATAATCGTTGGCAGTGATGCGTCCGCGAAGTGTGACCACAGGACCCAATGAAAACCATGATATTGCGGCCCACAGCATCACCGTGCCGCCGCCATGTTTCACAGTAGGGCGGAGACACTGCAGATCATACGCTTCTTTGGGCGTTCTCCACACATAAACACGGCCCATGGTTTGGAATAGGGTGAATGGTGACTCATCCGACCATACCACACGTTTCCAGTCGTCAACGGTCCAAGTTGCATGGTCGCGGCACCATTTGCGGCGTGCTAAAGCGTTCTGGTCCCTGATGAGAGGTTTGGCCCGTGCAACACGACCCCGTAAGTTCATGTCATGTAATTCGCGGCGGACTGTGATTGTCGAAACAGGTTGGGGGAGGTGCTGATTGAGTTCCTCCGTCACTTGCGCCGCAGTGGCACGACGGTTCCGCGTGACAATGCGCTTTAATACCCGGCGTGCCCTGTCACTGATGCTTTTCTTCCGCCCACTGTTCCGCTTCCCCGATGTGGTTTTCCCGTGTGTTGTGTAGGCCGTCATCACCTTCGACACTGTCCCTGGCGACACACCTAACACACTAGCCACTGCCGTCACACTCACTCCACATAACCGCGGCCCAACAATTTGCCCTCTTTGAAACTCTGAGAGATCTCCCATTTTACACTACCTCCGTCTGCTGCAGCCACTGCACACTCCTGTTCGACGACGCCTGACGTAGTATGGAGACCGACCTAACACACCACCACCAGCAGTCCGGCGCTGCGGTCGCCACGACACCACTGCCAACCCATACATCTGACGTGTTGCCAACTACAGGTGTTTCCATTATTCTGATAAGCATCCGTAAATACTTCTAATAAGCATTGACTTTTCTAAATTCTCAATTTGATCATAATTTATTCAATTTGAAAATATATTTACGTCAGTTCCCTATCAGTAAAGGCAAATGTTAAGTGGTAACCGGTAAAATATGATTACGATTTCAAAATCAGTTTCCTACAAGTAGACCACTAAAAGATCATGCAACGTATGACATTGGTTAATGGTTGATACCAGACTATTTATACTGTGTTTTTTAGTGCAGCGGTTCTCAAACTTTTAGACCGAAATTGATACGTCCATCGCTGCGCCAAGTAATATTACTGAATTTTCAATGGTAGTGTTTAAATTTGTATGAATTTAAACCGACGAGGCAGAAAATCTGTTAGCATGTTTGATTTTGTAATTAAAAGGTCTCAAGAACGATTCCCGGTAAAACTTTGGTAACCTTTATTTTGTATGAACCGTTGTAGTAACTTCTGGCTTCGGCCCGTCACAATTATCCGTCACGTTCTAGTTCAAATCCACAATCACAAACATCCATGCCCCAGCCGGGATTCGCATCCGGGACCTTCGAATCGCTGGCTTAGCGCCGTAACTTACACGTCTACCAGGTCGGCAACGATTCCCGGTGCCGAGCATCCTGACAGGTTTTTCCTGGTTCCTTCAATCGCACTAGGCAAATTTTGGGATGTTACCTTGAATAATATAATGGAACAACAATATAAAAAATGTACAAAAGTAGCTAAATTATGTCTGTTAAATAGCTAGAATCTACATTCTTTGATAAACAATTATCTTGTGTCAAGAGGAAAATAATAGGCGTATTATATTTTTAACTTTCGCTCTACATTTATGTTCGAATGGAGTCGCCGGGGCTCAATCAGTAGCACGTCTGACTATGAATCTAGCAGGCTTAGTTCAATCCCGACCAGGACGCTGTAGGTTTTTCATCAGTGCTCCCATGCCTGGCGCTTTGAAGTGTATCAAATTGAGTACCAGAGTGACTGTGGTACTCTTGTACACCTTGGGAGGGAAAGGCGATCGAACGTGGGACTAACCTGTGACCACCCACCTCACTTCGTGCAGGTCGAGAATACGTGGAACGCTACCTCCACAATCCCCATACGCCTTTCACGGAATGTGTGCATCGCGCAGGGTATGGCTTTACCTCTTATATTTCTTTATATTTGAGATGCATTTGTGAATTATTTTAAAGCAGTGCATTTAAAAGTCATTGTTTTTAAGTATCGGAATAAACTTATCGAAATTCTGTGTAACACGAATTAGTAACGGAAAGTTTGTTGGAAAGGTTTTTTTTAAACTTTGTTTGGTACCAACACAATTCTGTGAACATATGCATGAACTGATAAAAGACATTTTCAAAGAAATAAGTTACTATCCCAAAATACTTCACAGGTGCCCCGCTCTGTTCTCTAGTAAAATAATTCTTTGGCCACAATATTTTGTTTTCCAAAACATGGCGTTTATGTACAGTCTCCTATAAGGGATAATCTTCCTCTGATCTTTAATCTTGTTTTTCGAAAAACTACGGAAATGTTTTTATCAAGTTCTTGCATTCACCCACAGAATTGCAGTGTGTTTTTATCCTGGGGCACTCAAATCAAATTTGTGATAATGAGACTTAAGGAACCAATCCTGTAATATAAATATATGCGACAGTAAGCATACTGGATGAATGATGCATTTGTGCAGTTGTGGGATGAGCAGCTCCAATCTTCAGTTTGACAGAGAACATTAGCAGGAGCAACAAAAAAATCAAAATTTAACGGGAAATGTGAGTTTTCCAGGAGTGCCTAGTCATGTTGTTGAATATTGGAGCACAGAACTGATTATGGATATGTGCGTGAGGATTGATAATAGCATTACTGCTCTAGAGGTCTATATCAATATTATCGAGCAAAACTCACTCACAAAATCGTTGGACAAAACTTTTCTATTGATGGAAAAGTTATACATCTAACGGCTGGATCAGTGATATTGCACCAGTCCTAACGGTTCTTGCTATTTCTACATGTTTATTCGGAATTGAGAACAGATGTTGCTGATGGAGAGAAAATGAATCAAGGACTAGATAACATATTGTTTCAATATTGGACAGGGACATTTATCCCGCCCGTGTTCTAGAATATTCTTGTCCACTTTGCCAGATTTGGAACATGCTACATGTACGTTTGGAGAACGAATCAGTTTATGTTGTACAATGTGACCAAAGGCATCACTTGGTTCACGTAAGATAATAAGAAGAGGGGAAAGTAGTTTACTTCCGTGGAGGCAGTGGACTGAATTGCATATGAATGCGATATTTTAGAGCTGATTTTAGTCCAACAATGGTGTCTCTTTCACCCATGTTATGTAGTGTGTGTGGTCCCTGTGAATCTGATAAATGAATCCATGTTGGTCGGTATTTACAATTTCAGTTGAAGAATACTTTGGAACGATCTTGTCGGTGAATTAAATACCAAATACGATCGCAAAATGCTCAACCTCTTCTTCTGACTGAGCATGTTTTTACGTCACAAAGTGCGTCACCTTACGAGTAACAATTTTGGGAGTTGTCTTTAAATTCCAGACCCAGGTTGGTCCACTTTTTAAATCAGGTAACCAAAGCTCTCTAATTTTTGTACATGCCTATAGCCCGGTATCAATATCATCGACACAAACGTTATCCACATCGTCTCCCCAAGACTCATAAACCGGCTCTGTTTCAGTTACTTCCTTGGAAGGTATTTGCACCAATACTTCATCCTCCAGGATTTAAGTGATGGTGGCGTCTTCAAGTTTCTTCATGAAACTGAAAATACTACTTGCAGCCTCGCTTTCTCCATCATGCACTTCCCGTATTTCAGTCTGTGCCCCTAACATCTTATTTGCATCGATTTTCATCGTAGGTAATAAGCACGTACACACACCAACAGTTACACTCACATCACTAATGTATGATCGTAAAAGTAAAGCAGTAATTGGAGTCAAACACCCTTCAACCTCACTTCCGCACGATCAGACCACCTTTTACAGCATGTCTATTGCAAGCGAGTCAATATGGGCAACTAGAATCTGCGCCAGCAAACTTCACTGCCGGTCTGTATAGAACAGACCAGTTAAATCCCCGCCAGGCACTTTGCGAATAGACCTTGAAGAGTAACATCAGTTAAGCTTAGGTTTTTGGTGTAAAATAAAAACAATTTCTAACTGAAACAAAATGTATTTAAAAAAAAACTCTTTATAACAGTGGTCTCATAATTCTAATTATTAT